>QRFJ01005358.1:0-38947 GCA_006176705.1 Cocos nucifera | reverse complement strand
TTTTCTTATTACGATCTTATTAGTTGACATATTGACTACTTTTTAATATCGTGCATAATGCTATGAAATGACCTAGGGAAGTAAACGATACTATCTACGGCACCTAAGATTAAGTCATATAATAGAAGATAGGATTAACAAATTTGGAGAAACTACCACTGAATCTTGACTTTCGAGTCATATCCAATTTATGATGTCTTCATGCAAAATGACTAAATCCTTATGTAGGACATGGGAAAGCAGATATTCTACTAGTAATTAGATCGTGTGCGCCCAAAGATGTGCCGATATAGGCAACTTGTCTACTTCATAATCTTTATCGATGATTTATCTAGGTATAGGTATGTGTATAAAGCACAATGTGAATTTGAGTTCAAAAAATTCAACACGAGGTAGAGCAAATCAAAAATCCATTAAGGTTCTTCGATCAATTGAGGAGTGAATACCTTAGTCGAATTCTGGACTATCTCAAGAAAATGGCATAGTCTCTCAATGGACTCCACCTGGAACAACCTCACTCAACAAAATTTTTGTAATGGAGGAACCAGTCCTATAGATATGATCCAATCATGATGAGATTCAAGACCTTCCTAATTTTTGGGGTGTTGTTAATAATATACTTTAAATAGGGTTTCTTCAAAATCACCTACACCCGTATGAAGATATGGCATGGTAAGAACTAAGTTTGAGTCATCTCAAAATTTGGGATTATCCGACTCTTGTCAAAAGACAACAAGCGGATAAGTTAGACTTTAGGTTCTTTAGAACTCGATATATAGGATATCCTAAAGAGCCATTAGAATATTATTTCTATATTCTAGAGGATCACAATATGATTGTGAGTCGACATGCCATCTTTCTTGAAAAATAGTTTATTCAAGATAGCGACATTAGAAAGCAGATCAAGCTCGATGAGAAAGTCTCACAAGAGCAATGAGCTAAGGACCAAATGGAACCAAATCGGATTGAGCCAATACAATCACTACCTCCTCCACCTCATAGATTGAAAAGAATTTCCCATCTCCCTGAGAGATACTTAGATACCATTTCAGAGAAAATAGAGAAAATATTCCTCATAGGTAATGGGGTTCATGGAGATGATCCCAAAACCTATAACGAGACAATATCAGATATTGACTTTGAGAAATGGTTAGAGGCAATGAAGTCAGAAATTGATTTGATGCACTCAAACCAAGTCTGGACCTTGGTAGATCTATCAAAAGGTATAGTACCTATTGGGTGTAAATAGATCTACAAGAGAAAGATTGGTGCAGATGGAAATGTGGAGGCATTCAAAGCTATATTAGTGGCAAAAGGTTATAGTCAGCACTTGACTATCAGGATACTTTTTTGCCAGTAGCTATGCTAAAATTCATTCGCATATTGCTTGCTGTTGCAGCCTATTTCGATTATGAAATATGGCAAATGGACGTAAAAATGACATTCTTAAATGGATATCTTGAGGAAGATATCTATATGAAATAGCTGCTAGGTTTCACATCTAGTGATACTGATCATAAGGTATGAAGCTTCAAAGGTCCATATATAGACTTAAGCAAGCATCTCGGAGCTGGAATACTCATTTCAATGATATGATCAAATTATTTGATTTCATCAAGAACGAGGAGGAATCATGTATCTTCAAAAAGGTCAGTGGGAGCGCTGTTGTTTTTCTCGTATTGTACGTGGATGATATCCTCCTTATTGAGAATGATATTCTCATGCTGACCATAGTTAAAATGTAGTTATCTAAAGAATTCTCAATGAAAGACCTAGTAGAAGCATCCTTTATTTTAGGAATTAAGGTCTATAGAGATAGACCGAATAGGATGCTAGAACTTTCATAAAAGATGTACATAGAGGAAGTGCTAAAGAGGTTTAGCATGGAAAACTCTCAGAGGATTTGGTACCCTTCAGACATGGCATTTATCTTTTCAAGAGGATGTGCCCTAGCACACCTGAGGAAATAAAATGCATGAGCAAGATCCCTTATGCTTCAGCAATAGGGAGCCTCATGTATGCCATGTTATGTACACGACCTGATATAGCTCATGCTATGAGTGTCACAAGCAGATATCAGTCGAATCCAGGTGAAGAACACTGAATTTCTGTGAAATGTATCCTTAAGTACTTGAGAAGAACTAAGGATATGTTGTTGGTCTTTGGTAATGAAGAACTCCAAATTCAGGGGATATACAGACTCAGATTTTATGTCCGATGTAGATGATCGAAAGTCAACATCCGGAAGTCTATTTGTGTGTAATGGCGGAGCTGTCAGTTGAAAAAATTCCAAGCAGATTGTGATAGCAGATTCCACCATGGAAGCAGAATATATCGCTACATCAGAAGCTATGAAGAAGATATTCTGGTATAAGAAGTTTGCCACAAAGATCGGAGTGATGCCATTCCTCTATACTGTGACAACAATGGCACCATAGCCCTTGCTAAGGAGCCAAGGTCTCACCAAAAATTCAAGCACATTGAGCCGTGATACCACCTCATCCGTGATTACCCTCGAGAAGGGTTACGTCGAGGTCAAGAGAGTTGACTCTGTAGATAATGCGGCAGACCCACTTACAAAGCTATTGGGCCAGCAGAAGATTGAAGCCCACCTTGAGAAGATGGGACTTAGATTTGTAGCCAATTAGCTTTAGGTCAAGTTGGAGTTTATTAGATATGTGTGCCCTTGAAGCCAGAATTGATTGACACTTGTAATACACTTCTAGGGGCAAAATTATAATTTTGATTATAAATAATAAAATAAATTATTTTCTATCATAAATGTGTATTTAGTATCTGTGATACATCTCTTGAGTTAATGGTAATGATAATTCTTATTTTCAAGAGCTGAAAATTTAAGACAAGAATTTTCATTATTAACTCATAAAATGCTCCCGACCGTAGGATCATCATGAGGATGGTGATTGATCCAGAAGGTTGGTGTATAATTATTTTTTTATAGTAGATGAGTCTTGAGTCTATGGTGTAGAGACACCAGAGTGAGGGTACAGGTACTCATTAGAGAACGAGGACATTGAGAGTGACCATCTCAAGAAGTCATAAGAAAGTCTACCTTCTCATCAATGACTGGCTCAAAGCTACAGTGGTATGTCTGGTTCTTTGACTTAAGGTATATCGGTAGTTCACTTTGAGGGTGTTATAGTTTGACTACACTATGACTCGGTCTTCTAGTCATTCAGAATCCTGAGGTGTATGTTGGCTATAGCATGTTCATTATAGGAATTGGATTGCACCAAGAGGAAATCTATCTACCTCGGTGGATGAGGAGCAGCCCTATGATGATCATAAGAATCAAGTCCATAAGTCCATGGCCATGGTAGAGTGAAATAATAGAAAGAGTTTCAATTAAGGTTTTCATATCGGACTTGAATCGAATGATTAAATTATATGATGGAAATTAGGGTTTGACGAGTTCACCTTAACCCTAATCTGATCGGAGCTCAGGATAGAAGAACTTAATCATGCAGGTAGTTGCACCGAGAGATTCATTTTTAGTTCTGATGGATTGCCACCATATACTGCTAGGTATCACTGATGGATTTTGAAAGCAATTAGAATGATTTGGATGATCGATCATTCTAGTTGTATGAATCAGAATAAGTTTTGATCCATCGAAAGGTATTTCGATGATATCAATGATAGAGATCATGATATATCCCATTACCATACAGAACTGAACCTAACTGGATCACACAAACAAGAGTTTGGATCTGGATATCATCAATTGGACTAATCCAATTCAATTGATTTGAATAAGATTCAATTAGGTCAAGGAAATCATGCTAGCATATGATTGAGCCTAATGTTCTCCTTCTACTATCATTAAAAGTTGTCTCAACTAAGCCAAATATATTTGTGCTCACTCAGGTACCTTTACTTAGTCTGACTGGAGCTTGTTCAGGTCAAAAAAGGATTGTCTTAATTTATGAGATAAATTTGAGACAACACCTACCATTTTTCATCACCTGCTAATTCTTGTCTTTTGACTTTGGTCAAACATTGACCTTTGACACTTAGACATCTGCCCATGTGTCATGCACCCATAGGAGAGCAGATAGAGGCTTATCCCCTTGCTAGAAATTGGAAAGGAGGGGGTGCACGCCTAGGTAGGCATGCGCTGATGGATAGGGATGCTTGGAGTCCCATATAGATGGGACTCCAGGTTGCTTCTTGGAATCAACTTAGGTAGGCGCCTAAGACTCAGCTTTGACCAAATTTGGCACCACCTAAGGATGTTTTGAGGGGGCTCTCATCTGGTTGGATCAGGTGATGTCATCCCATCAATCTAATTTAGATTTGATTGCATGAAGCAACGTGATTGATCAGGATGATGTGGCACTATTGGCGTAACAGGGTCTATATAAACCCTATCTGTGCCAAGCTTTATAGAAGTTCTCCCTTAGCCCATGCCCCAAGGCTGCCCCTATTCCTCCTCCATGCCATCTTCTGGTCCTCTCTCTCCTCTCCACACCCAAGGAGATTTGGGCTCCAGTTTGGTGCAATCTAGGCAAGAAAAAGATGACGAAAAAGGAAGAATGCAGCACTGCTGCAAGAGACGATTCCAGATCTTCAAAAGGAGTTTTCAAGATCCTTCAAATTAGATCCAAATTTGATATTTGGAGAGATGAAGAAGAAGAAGATCTTCAGATTTAGCCCGAGTGGATACTAATAGAGGCCAGGTGCTTGCGTGGCTAGATCCAGAACCTCAGGCTATCAGCAGGATCATCAAAGGGTAATCTGATTACCTAACATCAAGGTACAAATTAAATCATATTTAATTTAATTTATTTTTATTTATTAAATTCATAAAATTAGATCTAAAATATCTCAAATCTAATCTAAATTCAAAAGAGAAATTTTTGAAATATCTCTCTTGATCCAATCAGATCTGAATGAACCTGATCCGAGAAATCAGAATTTTTCCTTCAGCACCATTCTCACAGTAACACCCCATTCAGGCTCCAAGGAATCACTAATATAGAACACTTGACTAGCTTGGGAGGCAAGTATATACGATTCTTTACTATGAAGATGGTATTGCATGTTGAGATAGTAAAACTCTACTTATTAGTTTTTATCCCTGACTGAGATAATGTATCAAATCAATTGTATTTCATCAATGCAATCCTTCTTCTAGAATAGTAGTCCAAGATGACTATCTTCTCCATAACCCCATAATAGTTCAGATCCTCCGTACGAGACTGTGAATTTCTCAAGTTAGCATAACACCCAGTTGTGGCACTCTACATCACGTCACTATTTTGTGTTGCCATGTTTTGAGCCCGATTGTGAATATTGAACCTATAGCCGTTGATGATGAGCTATTTATACTCATGCATGGTATAGTTAAGTCCTATTGAAAGAGCACGTACTTTATGACTCACATCACCGAACGATAATCTCTACACCTAAAAAGATGATACATAATTAGTAAATATGTTCAAATATGATGTATAAGGTAGAAATATGTACTCGCTTACATGATCTTTGAACCATAGAAAATTTTTTGCTATGTATTTTTTTCTTGCATATTTAAATCATTGTATTTTACTCCTATAATCTTCTTATGTTTGTTGCATAAAGAATAAATTTAGGTGTAATGGTATATAAATAATGAGAAATAAATAATAAGAAATAAATAAGATTGAGTGACTTATCTTATGCATGGCTTAGTGATATTATAATTGAACAATATGTAGCGGTGCGTCTTATCTCTTTCCTTAAGGCTCAAAATAGTGAGGTGATATGAAGCGAGAAGTCCATTTTAAAAAAGAATCTAGGATTTGCTAGCATGTATTTTGAAATTTTTTTCAAATATAAATAGAGGAAGCATAAGATTAATCAAATTAATCTATAAAATATGTAATTAAATCCTAGATCTATGATCTTTATGAAGGGAAATCCTGATTTCCCGGTCCAGGTTCGTTCAGATCTAATTAGATCAAGAGATATATTTCAAAAATTTTTCTCTTGATCTCAATCAGATCTTGATATATTTCAGATCTGATTCTTATTATTTTAATAAATAAAATAAAATAAGATAAATTAAATCAAATTTAATTTACCTGATTTGGGTAATCCTATTACCCTGTAGATGATCCTGATTGCAGCGGAAGGTTCTGGATCTTAGCCACGCAAGCGCCTGGCCTCTACCGGTATCCACTCGGGTTGGATCTGGAGAACCTCTTCTTCTCTATCACACCTCCAAAAATCAGATCTGGATCTGATTTGGAGGATCTTCAAAACTCTTTTGAAGATCTGCAGTCGTCCTTTTGCAGCAGCGCAGCCTTCTTGCTTTTGATCGCCTTTCCTTGATCTGAATCGCACCAAGCTAGATCCAAAACACTTTTGGACGTGGAGAGCAAGGGGAGAAGAGACTATGGCATGGAGAAGGAGGGGAGAGGCAGCCTTGGGGCGTGGGAAATCTCTATTGAATTCACTTTAACTTGGAATCAGGGTTGGGCGCAGGGTCTTATTTATAGACTAAGCGTGATCCAACTCCTCTTCCTCTCAACCAATCACAACCCTTTGTGAAATCAGATCTAAATCTGATTGGTTGGAATAGAGACCCCTGGATTCCTCCTTAGAGGGCGCCTAAGACCAGTCAAACTGGATTCTTAGTAGAACTCTGATTGGAATCCAAAAGGGAGGTGGAGTCCTTGTCCAACAAGGACTCCTAGGCGCCTCCTACTTGGGCTCACGCCACCCTTGGCGTGCGCCCTTCTCCTTGCCAGGTTCTGGCAGGGGGACAGGCCCCCACCAGCTCTCCAATAGGTGCATGACATGTGGTCAAAAGTCAAAGGGTCAATGGTCAACGTTTGACCAGTCAAAGGTAGACTTTTGACCAAAGTCAAAGAACAAGAAATGGCAGGTGACCAAAAATGGCAGGTAATGTCTTACAAAATAAGACAACCTATTTCTGACTTGGACAACCTCCAGTCAGACCATATGAAGGCCTCTGATTAGCACAAACTCCTTTGGCTCAGTCAGGACAACTTATTTATGATAGTAAAAGAAGAACGTTAGGTTCAATCGAGTGCTAGCACGATTTCCTTGAACCTAATTGAATCTCATTCAGATCAATTGAACTAGATCAGTTCAATTGATGATCACCAGATTCAAACCCTTATTTGTGTGACCCAGTTAGGTTCAGTTCTGTATGGTAATGGGATATGTCATGATCTCTATCATCGACATCATCGAAACTCCTTTCGATGGATCAGAACTCTTCTGATTCGAACAGCTAGAATGATCGATCATCTAAATCATTCTAATTGCTCCCAAAATCCACCAGTGACACCTAGCAGTATATGGTGGCAACCCATCAGAGCTGAATGCGAACCTCTTGGTGCAGCTACCTGTGTGATTAAGTTCTTCTATCTTGAGCCCCGATCAGATTAGGGTTAAGGTGAACTCGTCAAACCCTAGTCTCTGTCATATGATGTAATCATTCGATTCGAGTCCAATGTGAAAATCTAAATAGAAACTCTTTCTATTATTTCACTCTACCATGGCCATGGATTTCTGGACTTGATTCTCATGATCATCATAGGGCTGCTCCTCTACCACCGAGGTAGATAGATTCCATCTTGATGCAATCCAGTTCCTACAATGAACATGCTATAGCCAACATACACCTCAGGGTTCCATATGGCTAGGAGACCGAGTAATGGTGTAGTCAAACTATAACACCCTCAAGGTGAACTGTCCGATGCATCCTCAGGTCAAAGAACCAGACACACTACTGCAGCATCGAGTCAGTCATTGACGAGAAGGTAGACTCCCTAATGACTACTCGAGGTGGTCACGCTCAGTGCCCTCGTTCTCTAACGAGTACCTGTACTCTCGCTCCGGTGTCTCCACACCGTAGACTCAAGACTCATCTACTAAAGAGAAGCGATTGTACACCAACCTTCCGGATCAATCACCATCCTCGTGATGATCCTATGGTCGGGAGCATGTTTATGAGTTAATAATGATTATTCATGTCTTAAATTTTCAACTCTTGAAAATATGAATTATCATTACCATTAACTCAAAGGATGTATCACAGACACTAAATACACATATGTGATAGAAAATAACCCATTTTATTGATTATAGTCAAAATTATAATTTTGCCCCTAGAAGTGTATTACAAGTGTCAGCCAATTCTGGCTTCTAGGGCACATATATCTAACAATCTCCCACTTGTCCTAAAGCCAATTGGCTACAAGTCTAAGTCCCATCTTCTCAAGGTGGGCTTCGATCTTCTGCTGGCCCAACGGCTTTGTAAGTGGGTCTGCCACATTATCTGCGGAGTTGACTCTCTTGACCTCAACGTAACCTTTCTCAAGGTAATCGCGGATGAGGTGGTATGCCGCTCAATATGCTGCCTGGCTCCTTAGCAAGGGCTATGGCGCCATTGTTGTCGCAGTACATCTGATGGCATTACTCCAATTTCTGCAGCAAACTTCTTGTACCAGAATGCTTCCTTCAGCCTCTGATGTCGACTGCTTCACATTTGCTTGTCTTCCAGCTGACAGCTCATCAGATGTCGACTTTCGATATCATATCGGACATGAAGTCCGAGTCTGTGTATCCCTGGAACTTGGAGTTCTCCATTACCAAAGACCAACATCATATCCTTAGTTCTTCTCAAGTACTTAAGGATACATTTCACAGAAGTCCAGTGTTCTTCACCTGGATTTGACTGATATCTGCTTGTGACACTCACAGCATGGGCTATATCAGGTCGTGTACATAGCATGGCATACATGAGGCTCCCTATTGCAGAAGCATAAGGGATCTTGCTCATGCGTTCTATTTCCTCAGGTGTGCTGGGGCACATCTTCTTGGAAAGATGAATACCATGTCTGAAGGGTATTAATCCCCTCTTAGAGTTTTCCATACTAAACCTCTTTAGTACTTCCTCTATGTACATCTTCTGTGAAAGTCCTAGCATCCTATTCGGTCTATCCCTATAGACCTTAATTCCTAGAATAAAGGATGCTTCACCTAGGTCTTTCATGGAGAATTCCTTGGACAACCACATCTTGACTGATGTCAACATGGGAATATCATTCCCAATAAGGAGGATGTCATCCACGTACAATACGAGGAAGACAACAGCGCTCCCACTGACCCTTTTGAAAACACATGGTTCCTCTTCATTTTTGATGAAACCAAACTTTTTGATCACATCATTGAAACGAGTGTTCCAGCTCCGAGATGCTTGCTTAAGTCCATATATGGACCTTTGCAGCTTGCAAACCTTGTGATCAGTATCACTGGATGTGAAACCTAGCGGCTGTTCCATATAGATATCTTCCTCAAGATATCCATTTAGGAATGCCGTTTTCACGTCCATTTGCCATATTTCATAATCGAAATAGGCTGCAACGGCAAGCAATGTGCGGATGGATTTTAGCATAGCTACTGGGGAAAAGGTATCCTGATAGTCAATGCCTTCACGTTGACTATAACCTTTTGCCACCAGTCTAGCCTTGAATGTCTCCACATTCCCATCTGCACCAATCTTTCTCTTGAAGATCCATTTACACCCAATAGGTACTATACCTTCTGGTGGATCTACCAAGGTCCAGACTTGGTTTGAGTGCATCGAGTCGAATCTTCTGACTTCATTGCCTCAAGCCATTTCTCGGAGTCGATATCTGATATCGCCTCGTTGTAGGTTTTGGGATCATCACCATGAGCACCATTACCTATGAGGAACATTTCCTCTACGTCCTCTGAAATAATACCTAAGTATCTTTCAGGGGGACGGGAAACTCTTTTCCGATCTACGAGGTGGAGGAGGTAGTGTTCTTATTGGCTCAACCTGATTTGGTTCCACTTGGTCCTTAGCTCGTTTCCACTTGTGAGACTTTCTCATCAAGCTTAATCTGCTTTCCAATGCCACTATCTTGAATAAACTATTTTTCAAGAAATATGGCATGTCGACTCACAATCACATTGTGGTCTTCTGGAATGTAGAAATAGTATCCTAATGACTCTTTAGGATATCCTATGAATCGAGCTCTAAAGGACCTAAACTCTAACTTGTCCGCTTGTTGTCTTTTGACATGAGCCGGACAACCCCAAATTCTGAGATGACTCAGACTTGGTTTCTTACCGTGCCATATCTCATACGGTGTGGTAGGAACGGTTTTAGAGGGAACCCTATTCAGTAAATAGATTGAAGTTAATAATGAATGTCCCCAAAGAAAATCTGGGAGGTCTGTGAAGCTCATCATGGATCGAACCATATCCAATAGAGTCCGATTTCTCCGTTCTGAAACCCCGTTGAGTTGAGGTGTTCCTGGTGGAGTCCATTGAGAGACTATGCCATTTTCCTTAAGATAGTCTAGGAATTCCCGGCTAAGGTATTCACCTCCTCGATCTGATCGAAGAACCTTAATGGGTTTTCCAGTTTGTTTTTCTACTTCATGTCTGAATTCTTTGAACTTTTCAAAAGCTTCAGACTTGTGTCTCATAAGATACACATACCCATACCTAGACAGATCATCGGTAAAGGTAATGAAGTAGACAAAATTGCCTCTAGCCGGCACATCGAAATGGGCCGCACACATCAG
The DNA here is from genome assembly GCA_006176705.1 of Cocos nucifera. Taxonomy (NCBI): domain Eukaryota; kingdom Viridiplantae; phylum Streptophyta; class Magnoliopsida; order Arecales; family Arecaceae; genus Cocos; species Cocos nucifera. The sequence continues at coordinate 28,352 of QRFJ01005358.1, read as the reverse complement.
TATGTACTAGGGCAAGGAGATCTGTGGCCCTCTCCCCATGTCCAACAAAAGGGAGTTTAGTCATTTTGCCTTGAAGACAAGATTCACAAGTTGGATATGACTCAAAAGTCAATGGACTCAATAGCCCATTTTTCTCCAATTTGTTGATCCTATCTTCTGCTATATGACCTAATCTCAGGTGCCATAGATATCTGTCGTTTGGACTATCCCTAGGTCGTTTGGCATTCACGTTTTGCTCGATAGTTAAAATAGGTACATCAATATGCAACTGATAAAGACCATTAATAAGGAAACCATTTGCAATTTTATTTCTTTCATAAAGAATGTTACAATGGTCCTTAAAGAAGGTGATCACATAACCTTCTTGTGCTAAGCATGAAACAGAAATCAAATTCCTGCTAGCTGCAGGCACATAATAACAGTCTTTTAAAACTAAGTCTAAACCAGATGGTAATCGCAGAGGGTATGTTCCCACGGCTACTGCAGCAACTCTTGCTCCATTACCGACGCGTAGGATCATGTCTCCATCCCTCAGCCTCCTGCTATCCTCAAGACCCTGCATAGAAGTGCACAGATGAGCACTAGAACCAGAGTCAAGCACCCAACTGGATGCAGAAGAAACCGTAAGGTTAGACTCAATAACGAGCATACCTCCAGAAGGACCTTCCTTCTTGTTCTTCAGGGTGGCCAGGTAAGTAGGGCAGTTCCGCTTCCAATGGCCGTCGCTGTTGCAATGGAAACACTTTCCTTTGCCATCGACCTTCTTCTTCGGTTCTGCCTTCTTCTTCTTTGATCCTTCTACCTTTTGCTTTTTCACAGACTTCTTTTTCTTTCCATAAGACTTTCTTTTGGAAGAAGTCCGTTCCATAGCAAGAACTGAGCCTTTAGAACCTTTCATAGAAAGCTCAGCGGTAACCAGCATATTCATCAACTCGGCCAAGGAATTTTGAAGTTTATGCATGTGGTAATTCATGATGAATTGCCCATATGCATCAGTCAAGGATTGCAGAATAATATCGTTCTGCAAGTCCAAGTCCAACTTCACACCGAGCTTCTCAAGCTCTTCCATGTCCTTGATCATTGTCAGACAGTGATCTTGGACTGACTGCCCATCACGCATCTTAGCCTTAAAAAGTCATTTCGTGACTTGATATTTGGCTGCGCGACTCTGTTCACCAAACATCTCCTGCAGGTGAGCCAACATTTGGCGAGCAGTCCCGATATCTTCATGTTGGCGCTGGAGCTCATCAGACATCGAGCCCAACATGTAGTATCTGGCCTTATTGTCTTCGTCAATCCATTTTTCCAGAGACGCTCTCTGTTCAGTGGATGGACGAGCTGGTAAGGTGGGAGGGTCCTGGTCCAAAACATGTGTTAACTTCTCTGAACCCAAAACAATAATTTTGTAGTTCCTGAGCCAATCTTTTATAATTGGGTCCAGTCAGTCTATGTGTGTCTAGGATACGTGCCAGTGGGTTGGACGCAGACATTTTCCTGTAGAGAGTCAAAGATTCTAGTTAGATACTGTAATTTTGACTTGACCAATTTGTTTAGGGATTTTATTTTTAAACAAATTAGCTCCCACTATTTTCTCGGATCCCTACACTCCCTCTGTAGAGATGCGAAAAATCTCCGCGATTGATGATTTCTAGTGGGTGGTGCGGTCTCACCAACTGACTCATCACCTCACCTAACAGTTATTGGTGATGGGTTAGCCAATGAGTGAACAACTCTTGTTCAATGATTCTCTAATCATGGTGCACCCAAACTTGGTCTCTAATTCATGAATCTCACCGTATCCGGAATATTGATCCACTCCTTAGTTAAGTCAGACCCACCATTTGCATAGACTGGGTTCCTAATTGGGTCTCTCACCGTATCCGGAATATTGAGCCCAACTCATCCTCCAGCCCATAGCATCCAATGCCTAATAGACATGGTTGCGTCTTCCCGGTGCAACTGAGCCACTGTATCCAGCCGAGAACAATCAACCCCGGGAAGGGCCCGCACGTCTACAATGGTGGAAGACCTCAGACTTAATCTTTTCTTAGGGAGAATTGATTCAGGTCTCATTAAACTAGACTTGGCTTAGTCATAACAATTATGACTAACCTAGTGGCATGGGTCAGCTCGGATTATTGACCACCTCAGATCAGAACTGTGTCAACAGATATGGCCAGGTAAGTGAGACCGGTGGAAGGAATATGCCGTTAACTCGCACAAGAACGCATTCAGGTCGAGTAGCTTCCAATTAAAAACCAGTCGGTCGTCTGTGCCAAACTTACCTTAGACACCAAATTGTTGAGTCAGAACCAATTGGGTTAGCCTACAATCCAGACTCTAACCTCTGAGCCTAATTAGGTCTTGCTTGATCGTGACTCGATCTTGACCCAGACTTAATCCTATTAGGCTGGTCAATTTAAGCATTGTTGATCCCATCTAACCAACTCTTGATTCGGTTTGATCAACCGCTTAGACCTAATTGAGCTACCCAAGCCCGAACCCAGTATTATGAATATGTCTTAGATCTGAAATTCTCAATTTTAGACCTAATTAATATTCCATAAACTTAATTCTTAATTAAGTTGGGTTCATAAACAAAATATGCACAATAAATCCTAGGGTTTCAGGATCTAGGGTTTTGCAGAAAGTAAGTTTTGGGTTTCTGATTAAGGACGAACACGCAGCACCCCTACACGTCATAAGAACACCCCATCGAATGGGAAGAGAGGGCCTTTAAACCCTTCTTCGTTCTTATGACCGGACGGCCAAGAGGAACGCCTTAATCAGGAACATGTAAATACTACAAAACAGTTATAGATCTATATCATATATCTCATATACAAATTTAGATCTAATCAAGGCATATTTTGCATACATCTCATGTATCATAATCATGCATGTTTTCAGATCTAAATTATCACATAATAATCTAAAAAATTAGATTTAAATTGATCTAATCAAAATAAATTCTAATCTAGACAATTATGTAGAACTATTCTACAACTAGTCTAGTCATGCATCTATCATATCTCATATGATATTTAAAATTAAATAATTTTTATTTGCTGTTTATCAGATGTTATTATAACACTTATAATATCAGAAAATAGTAAATAAGAAGATCTAAAATATGATTTAATCATATTAAATCAAAGACATGCAAAACTATTCTATAGAACTATTCTATTCTAGAACTAGTCATGCATATCTTCATGTTCTTAGATCCAAATCATTTAATTTTAATTTTTCTGATTTCAGATCTGATCACATCTCATGTGACATCTGAAATCACATTATTTTTAATTAAAATAAAATTAAAATCAGATCTAAACAATTTTAGAACCATGGCTCTGATACCAGTTGAAGGGAAATCCTGATTTCCCGGTCCAGGTTCGTCCAGATCTGATTAGATCAAGAGATATATTTCAAAAATTTTTCTCTTGATCTTAATCAGATCTTGATATGTTTCAGATCTGATTCTTATTATTTTAATAAATAAAATAAAATAAGATAAATTAAATCAAATTTAATTTACCTGATTTGGGTAATCCTATTACCCTGTAGATGATCCTGATTGCAGCGGAAGGTTCTGGATCTTAGCCACGCAAGCGCCTGGCCTCTACCGGTATCCACTCGGGTTGGATCTGGAGAACCTCTTCTTCTCTATCACACCTCCAAAAATCAGATCTGGATCTGATCTGGAGGATCTTCAAAACTCTTTTGAAGATCTGCAGTCGTCCTTTTGCAGCAGCGCAGCCTTCTTGCTTTTGATCGCCTTTCCTTGATCTGAATCGCACCAAACTAAGTCCAAAACACTTTTGGACGTGGAGAGCAAGGGGAGAAGAGAGTATGGCATGGAGAAGGAGGGGAGAGGCAGCCTTGGACGTGGGAAATCTCTATTGAATTCACTTTGACTTAGGATTAGGGTTGGGCGCAGGGTCTTATTTATAGACTAAGCGTGATCCAACTCCTCTTCCTCTCAACCAATCACAACCCTTTGTGAAATCAGATCTAAATCTGATTGGTTGAAAAAGAGACCCCTGGATTCCTCCTTAGAGGGCGCCTAAGACCAGTCAAACTGGATTCTTAGTAGAACTCTGATTGGAATCCTAAAAGGGAGGTGGAGTCCTTGTCCAACAAGGACTCCTAGGCGCCTCCTACTTGGGCTCACGCCACCCTTGGCGTGCGCCCTTCTCCTTGCCAGGTTCTGGCAGGGGGACAAGGCCCCCACCAGCTCTCCAATAGGTGCATGACATGTGGTCAAAAGTCAAAGGGTGAATGGTCAACGTTTGACCAGTCAAAGGTAGACTTTTGACCAAAGTCAAAGAACAAGAAATGGCAGGTGACCAAAAATGGCAGGTAATGTCTTACAAATAAGACAACCTATTCTGACTTGGACAACCTCCAGTCAGACCATATGAAGGCCTCTGATTGAGCACAAACTCCTTTGGCTCAGTCAGGACAACTTATTTATGATAGTAAAAGAAGAACGTTAGGTTCAATCGAGTGCTAGCACGATTTCCTTGAACCTAATTGAATCTCATTCAGATCAATTGAACTAGATCAGTTCAATTGATGATCACCAGATTCAAACCCTTGTTTGTGTGACCCAGTTAGGTTCAGTTCTGTATGGTAATGGGATATGTCATGATCTCTATCATAGACATCATCGAAACTCCTTTCGATGGATCAGAACTCTTCTGATTCGAACAGCTAGAATGATCGATCATCTAAATCATTCTAATTGCTCCCAAAATCCACCAGTGACACCTAGCAGTATATGGTGGCAACCCATCAGAGCTGAATGCGAACCTCTTGGTGCAGCTACCTGTGTGATTCAAGTTCTTCTATCTTGAGCCCCGATCAGATTAGGGTTAAGGTGAACTCGTCAAACCCTAGTCTCTGTCATATGATGTAATCATTCGATTCGAGTCCAATGTGAAAATCTAAATAGAAACTCTTTCTATTATTTCACTCTACCATGGCCATGGATTTCTGGACTTGATTCTCATGATCATCATAGGGCTACTCCTCTACCACCGAGGTAGATAGATCCCATCTTGATGCAATCCAGTTCCTACAATGAACATGCTATAGCCAACATACACCTCAGGGTTCCATATGGCTAGGAGACCGAGTAATGGTGTAGTCAAACTATAACACCCTCAAGGTGAACTGCCGATGCATCTCAGGTCAAAGAACCAGACACACTACTGCAGCATCGAGTCAGTCATTGACGAGAAGGTAGACTTCCCTAATGACTACTCGAGGTGGTCACGCTCAGTGCCCTCGTTCTCTAACGAGTACCTGTACTCTCGCTCCGGTGTCTCCACACCGTAGACTTAAGACTCATCTACTAAAGAGAAGCGATCGTACACCAACCTTCCGGATCAATCACCATCCTCGTGATGATCCTATGGTCGGGAGCTGTTTATGAGTTAATAATGATTATTCATGTCTTAAATTTTCAACTCTTGAAAATATGAATTATCATTACCATTAACTCAAAGGATGTATCACAGACACTAAATACACATATGTGATAGAAAATAACCCATTTCATTAATTATAGTCAAAATTACAATTTTGCCCCTAGAAGTGTATTACAAGTGTCAGCCAATTCTGGCTTCTAGGGCACATATATCCAACACTTTATGAAAGAGAACAGTAGGATTTCTAGCTTAGATTTTAAAAGCTTTTTCTGAAAAACATATAGCAAAATTGAAAGATTAATCTAATTAATCATATAAGCTTGTGATCTAATTATTAATACTCTACTTTAGGATCATAATGTGACATACATGCATGTACAAAAATCTAAAAGTTAAAGCTATAGGCAGTAAATCTTATTTACTACTCCTACACTACTTGTGTTCAAAACACGATACGTTCATGTGGGTAGTCAATCACTACCATTGATATATAGTTGGGAAGGTCCTCTCATCATGATGCAGCCATATATAGCATCTGGCCTTTATGCATCGTCCACACGAGGCTCCTGATCTTGATCAGCTCCTCTGGAGTGCTAGCTTAAAGCTGGAACCCTTGATAGTTGATGTAGATCGATCTGGTTCAATCTCCCTCTCTAATTTTTTGGATGCTCTAGAAAATTAGCAGAGGTAAAGGAGAGGTAGACTAAGCTCTCAGGAAAGTTTTATGATTTTGTGATGCTCATAGCTCATGTTCTCTCTTTCCGAACACTAGGCTGAAACCTTAGGGCAGCACTCACCCAGAAACCCTGCACCTCTCTCTGGAGTTTTTCTCTTGGGAAAAAGCCCTGATTTTTCTCATGCACAAGAGTTGTTTTAGGCTGAGAAGGACTCTCTACTCTAGGTGCATGCCCCACCCTTTTGCTCCTTTCAAATTGGCGACAAAAACAAAGAAAAGTGTAGAGTGCACGTGGAGGGATAAGGATTAGGTGGTTGCCCATTTAAATTCAAACTCCATTTGAATTCAAATGGCAACCAACCAAAACCCATCCACTTGTGGTGTGAAAGAGGATGGCGTGGACTCCTTTTGTGCATGGAAAACTTACAAGAATTCAGAATTCTCATGGAGAAAAGGGTGGGTGCAAGTCAAGGGTGGCATAGAAGAAGACTAGTCAAACTAGACTCCAAAAATTATCCAATTAAGATCCAATCCAAATCAATTTGGTCAGGCCTAATTAGACCAGAATAAATCCAACTAAATTAGCTTAAATAAACTTAATTAAATTATAATCAAATTAAAAATTAATTAAGTCTAAGTCCTAATGAAATCATGGAACAAATCTTTTCAACGATTAGATCATCTGATCACCTAATCGGGTCGAATCCAATTGAATCCAATTCAATTGGACTTGATCCAAAACTCATTACTCCATCAAATTAAGTTAATTAGTAATCAAATCACTAATTAATCCTCTCATAAACTTAGAGTCTAAATCTAATGGGTGTCTGGACAGTAGAGTCTCATCTTTATGAAACTCTTGATCGAAGAGTCTCAAACTAGTGGAACTCTTAATCCAAGTATTCCAAATGAGTGAAACTCGTGATCATAGAGTCCCAAACCTATAGGATATTTGATCATAGAGTCTCAAATAAGTAGAACTCAAAGTTCTAATCTAGTGAAACTCTTGATCATAGAGTCTCAGTTCAGTAGGACTCTTCATCAGCCATTAGATCAAGTAGGAACCTCTAATATGTGTAACCCGATAGGTTTGAATCTATGTCAAAAGTGCAAGATCTAATTTCTATACCAATTGATGTGACTATCTAGTAATGATATCCGATATCTAGATAAGTTGAATAGTCATAATTACAATATTTAGAACCTACTTGAATATGGTTACCGTATAATTCATCCATTTGACCTCTGTGTTTAGGATGACTCAGAGTTAAACCACCAACTCTAAAAATTATATCCATATCGTGTCTCAATGCAATCAATCTTGTGACTAATAAGGACTATCCTGACCAAGACTTTGTTAAACTGAAACATAATTCAACACAACTCCTGAAACTTGGAGAGGTCAATCTCATCTTGATCACACACCGACTCTTCAAGTACTTGACTATGCCTAAAAACCTTCTATCACTAAATTAAAAATTCAGATAGTCTAGCACCAAAACATAGTGAGTTGCTTGAAAGTCATTATGGTGATCTTAGGTTAGAGGGATACTTATACCCATATCCCTTTGGAGCAAGTCTTGACAGCAGAAAGCTCCAGAGTGGGTCACATTCAGGGCTGATATACCCTTATATCTTATTTGCATGCCATACTAGTGTCTCCACACTCCTTAGTTAATAAGATAATCAATCCATATGGCACCCAACGATCTATACTCTATAAACATTGTCATCCGTGGTAACAATATATTATTTGGTCATGAATAGATTTAAGGACTAAACAATAAATTCTTCTCTATCAATTCTAAGTAGTCCTAAAAACTTCATCACAATATAGAACTTTATTAGAAGATACAAAAAATTATAATGAAAATATCAAAATAATATTTTATTAATTTATGATTCATATATAAATATAAGAAATAGTTCAATCATTAACAAGCTGGTGATTAGCTTTGAGATATAATTTTCAATAATCTTCCACTTGAACTAAAGCCAATTGGTACAGTATTTAATACCCATCTTTGTCTTGAAATCATCGAACTCCTTTACCGCAATGGCTTTAGTGAATGGGTCGATCAGGTTTTTCTTTTCATTGATCTTTTGAAGGTCGACATCACCTCGATCTATGATATACCAGACAAGATGGTAGCAATGCAGAATATGCTTTATCCATTGGTATGCCTTCTGTTCCTTCACCTAAGCAATAGCTCCAAAGCTGTCATATTATAGTAGAACTGGACTATTAAGGGAGAGTGCCACTCTGAGCTCGGTGATGAATTTTCTTAGCTACACAGATTCTTTAGTAGCATCTGATGCAGCGACATACGTCTTACATACTGAGTCAGCCAGTGTGCTGCTTGAAACTCTTTCAGTAGATAGCTTCATCATTAAGGATAAATATATATCCCAACATACTTTTACTATCATCATGATCAGATTGAAAACTGAAGTCCGTAAACCCCATAAATTTCAAATCTAACTTACCATAAATAAGCTACTAGTCCTTAGTATTTCTCAAATACTTATGGATGGTTTTAACAATCTTCCAGTGATTCTTTCCTGGATCAGATTGGTATTTACTTACTACCCCTAGTGAGTATGCTACATATGGTTTCGTACATGTAATAGCATACATGATAGAATTCACTATCGAAGCACATGAAATTCTATTCATACACTCTTTCTCTTGAGGTGCAGTCGGACAATCCTTCTTCGAGAAAGAAATTTCATGGTCTATTAGTAGATAGCCCTTCTTAGAATTCTCCATGCTGAATCACTTTAGCACAGTGTTTATGTACATGAATTGGAACAATCTAAGTAACCTCTTAGATCTATCTCTACATATCTTCATCCTTAGGATGCAGAAAGTTTCTCTCAAGTTTATGAAGAATTGAGACGATAGCCAAATCTTTATTCCTTATAATACAGATGTTGGAAAAAAAAATAGCTCCGACCAAAGTCTAGTGGATTGCCCGACCTTGATATAGTACTATTTGAAGCAGTGGCGTATAGGTTCAAACTTTAGTCAAACTGCCTTCTTATTTCAGTCGACTTCTGGATGGCTGATTTCCGGCCCATGAATGTTAGATAGATTTTTCAGTGGCAACCCTTAGCTTTCCTTCCATAATTGTAGAGCTTGTCGAAGGCATGTCGAACTTCAGCCTGACAAGCTTGAACAGTGAAAAGAGCTACCATTCAATTGATTCCAATCTTTAGCTCAAGATAGATAGAAGAACTCCAAGTATCAGATTTCAATGCAGCCCGACCTTGTGGTTGACCTTGAAGGTGGCCAAATTTCTTCACCATGGAGCAGATCTCATCAATCTCACAAGTCAATGACCCCGCCCAATCGAATTTCTTTGTAGCCAAATACCTCTACTCTACCTTACGAATGGTAGATCCTGGTACATTTGCACCAAGGACCTTGATTGGACGAACTTTAGTCAGCAATAGGACTTCTCCAGTGATAGAAGTCTGAAATTTTCCTAGAGGATAGAGCAGCATTAGCAAAAAGCCTTGAGATCTTAACATTTACCCATCTGAGCTCCCAATCGATCTTGGATCTCTACTATTTCGATCAAGCTCCTCCAAGAAAGCCTAATCGTAGTCCTTATTAAAGACCCTACCATCCCCTCTCTAGCCTCCAGTCTAAATGCCCACACCTGCTCTTGATCGACCATTAAGGTGGTCGAACTCCTGGAAGCTATCAAAGATAGTTTGCTATGGTAGAATCCAATCACAAGTTCGCCATCAGCTACTTGGATGCTGATCTTCAAGTTCGGCCAGTCCAACTTCGAGTTCTACATCCCTAATACGAATGGCTTGCCATTAGGCATAAGAACTTCCAACCTCTCATTCAAACTCCAACAAGTAAAATCCAACCACCTACAAGTTGTGACAAACGATAGCCCATTCTTCGTAATAAACTCCATGTGGCCTGAATGGCCTACTGTCATTCCGTTATGGCTATCACTATCATTTAATTATGAGCTTCACCTATAAAAGAAATCCTCCAGATACGTTCTCTTCTCTAAGCTCTTTACTCTATAAATTTTTTTTTGAGTACTTCATTTTTGTTAGCTAGAAAATTAACTTGATCATTAGAGGATCCTATCGAAGCCATCCACCTCTGGTCTGGGCTTTGATTTATAGGTCTTATCAATGATCTCATTTTTTCCAGCTTTAGCAAACTCCAGCAACAGCATCATTTTCTGCACCAATAAGATTGGGGCTAGAGGAAGGATCAATTAGCTCTTATTCTTAAAGAAGTACTCAGTCAAGTTCATCTTCTTCCTCTCTTCTTCGGCTTTCCAACTTTTTTTCTCCGATCTATCTTGCATTTCAGTAAGATGCTACTTAAGAAAGCTTCAACCTGGTGATTGTTAGATGTGTGCCCTAGAAGCCAGATTAGCTAACACTTATAATACACTTCTAAGGATAATTTTATAATTTTGACTATTAATTAATAAAAAAATTATTTTCTATCATAGTGCGTATTTAAAGTGTATGTGATACATCCTTTGAGTTAATGGTAATGACAATTCATATTTTCAAAGAGTTAAAAATTTAAGACATGAATTTTCATAATTAACTCATAAACTGCTTCCGACCGTAGGATCATCACAAGGATGGTGATTGATCCAAAAGGTTGGTGTATGATCGCTTTCTTTGAGTAGATGAGTCTTGAGTCTACGTTGTGGAGACACCAGAGTGAGAGTATAGGTACTCGTTAGAGAATGAGGAAACTGAGTTTGACCACCTTGAGCATTTATAAGGAAGTCTACCTTCTCATCGATGATTGGCTCGATATTACAATAGTGTGTCTGGTTCCTTGACCTGAGGTTCATCGATAATTCATCTTGAGGGTGTTGTAGTTTGACTACACCATAACTCGATCTCCTAGCTTTTTAGAATTCTGAGGTATATGTTGGCTATAGTATGTTCATTGTAGGAATTTGATTGCACCAATAAGGGGTCTATCTACCTTAGTAGATGAGGAGTAGCCCTATGATGATCATGAGAATCGAGTTCATAAGCCCATGGCCATGGCAGAGTGAAGATGATAGAAAGAGATTTTGTAAAGGGTTTCACATAGGACTCGAATCGAATGATTAATTCATATGACGGATATTGAGTTTGACAAGTTCACCTTAATCCTAATCCTGTCGGGGCTCAAAATACAAGAATCCAATCACACAGGTAGCTGCACTGAGAGATTCACTTTCAGTTCTGATGGATTGCCATCATATACTGCTAGGTGTTACTGATGGATTTTGAAAGTGATTAGAATAATTTTGAGGATCGATCATTCTAATTGTATGAATCAGAAAAGTTCTGATTCATCGAAAGGTATTTCGATGATGTCGATGATCGAGATCATGACATGTCTCATTACCATATGAAACTAAATCTAACTGGATTACACAAACAAGGGTTTGGGTCTAGATGTCATCAATTGAGCTAACCTAGTTTGATTAATTTGGATTAGATCCAATCAGGTTCAAGGTAATCATGCTAGCATACGATTGAGCTTGACTTTCTCCTTCTGTAATCTTTCTGATTCGTTGCAATAAAGTCAAATTTCATTTGACTCATTCTTGTATCTTGAATGAATTTATTTTCATCTAACTAGAATATGTTTAGATCAAATTAATTATGAAAATTAAATTCATTCCTAGTGCAATTAGACTAGGTTCAGTAGTTGACCCAATTAAGAGAATTGAGGGTCACAAGATCAAAAAATTTTAAAAATTCTTTAAAAATTATTTTGCTCTAATTTTTAGATATGTAATAGAGAATGAGATATAATTTGGATGTGCAAAATTTTGTGATTTTTGGAGATGCCTAGATTGGGTTTTCATAGAGTTTGATTTGGATCAAACTCCTGAGGGAAGAGTCCTAGAGGCACATGGACTCTTCCTTATCCTTTTATGCCGCCACCTTCCAGATGGATTTTTGGCATCAAAATAAGATGAGATCTTAGGTTTCTCATGGAGATCAGGTCCAAGAGTCCCAATGGTTGAATTAATAAGGTTTTTGGTCAAAAAGGAACTCTTTATGGTGCTATGTCTTGTATAAGAACTCTTCTCACGAAATTGCCTCAATGAAATTTATTTTTTCCACACCCAAAGGAGCCTTTCCTCTGATATCCACACCCCCTCTATCCTCTCTCTCCCTCTCTTCTACTTGTCTAAAAAGTTAGGCACAAATCTGAGTTGAAGGTCTAACGTTTTTGGCATAAGATTTAGCATCTACACGACAGTGTTTGTGAGACGAATAGGCTGCCTTCAGAAGTCATTTTGAAGGATTTTCAAATTAGATCCAGATTTAATTTTTGAAAATAAGATTCATGAGAAGAAGACATTCAGATTCTGCCTAAGTAGATACTGGTAAAGGCCAGGCACGTGCATGGCTCCTTCTAGAACCTCAGGAATCAACAGGATCATCGTAGGATAATTAGATTACCAAATCAAGTACTTAAAATTAAATCTGATTTAATTTTATTTTTAAATTTTAATATCAGATCTCTATGATCAGATTTGAGAAGTTTTAGATTTGATTAAGATTTTAGAAAATTTTTTAAAAATATTTCTTCAGATCCAATCAGATCTGAACGATCCTGTGCCAGGAAAACATATTTTTCCTTCAACTGATATCAGAGCCAAGTTACATTTCTTCAGATCTATTTTAGATCTATTTTTATTTTTATTTTTTATCTATTATTAAAAAATTTTAGATATCATATCAGATATGATTAGATCTAAAATTAAAAAATTAAAATTAAAATTATTTAGATCTAATATGTATGAGATGCATGACTAGACTAAAAATAGAATAGTTCTATGTGTAGTCTAGTATAATGATGTTGTTAATTTGATTAAATATAATTTTAGATTTATTTAATTTTTATTTTTTTGATATTATAATTATTGTAATCAGATCTAAAAAATAGAAAATAAAGTTTTTAATTTTTGATTTATTCATATGTGATATGAAAAGATAAATGTTTGGACTAGTTATAGAATAGTTCTATAAATTATCTAGAATAGTTTTATTTTGATATGATCAAATTTAAATCTATTTTTTAGATGTTATATATGATACTTTAGATCTAAAAAATATGCATGTTTAATTTAGTAATGATACATGAGATGTATGCAAAGCATGTATTAGTTAGTTTATTAATTATATATGTGATATATGATCTAGATCTAACTAGTTTTGTAGTTTCAATTATATTTCTAATTAAGGCATTCTCCTTGACCATTCGATCATAAGAATAAAGTAGGGTTTAAAGGCCCTCTCCTTCCATTCGATGAGATGTTCTTATAGTGTGTAGGGGTGCTGCGCATTCTTCCTAATTAGAAATCAGAACTTATTTTTTACAAAATCCTAGATCCTGAAATCTTCAGATTTTAATACATATTTTTTATTTATGAATCCAAACTTAATTAATAATTAAGATTATAAAACTAATTAGATCTAAAATTAAGAATTTTCAGGTCTAAGATATTTTCATAAAATTGGGTTCGAACTTGGATAGCTTAATTAGGTCTAGCGGTTGATCAAATCGAATCAAGAGTTGATTAGGTGGGATCAAGAGTGCTTAGAATTGACCAGTCCAATAGTTGTAAGTCTGGGTCAAGGTCGACTCACAACCATATATGATCATTCCAATTAAGACCTAATTTGGCTCCATGGTTCGAGCCTAGATTGTAGGCTAATCCAATTAATTTTGATTCGATAATTTGGTGTCTAAGGTAAGTTTGACAGATATGATCGATTGATTTTTAATTCAGAACTACTCGATCTGAATGCATTTTTGTCAAGTTAATGGCATATCCCTTCCACCAGTCTTACTTACCTGGCCATTTATGTCAACCCAGTTCTGATTTGAGGTGGCTAACAGTTTGAGCTAATCCATGCCACTAGGCTTGTCATAACTGTTATGACTGAGTCAAGTCTAAGAGACCTAAATTGAATCTTCCTAAAAAAAGATTAAGTCAATTAGTTTTCCACCATTATAGATGTGCAGACCCTTCTTGGGGTTGATTGTTCTTGGCTGGTTACAGTGGTTCAGTTGTACCATGAAGATGCAATCATGTCTATTAGGCATTGGATGCTATGGGTTGGAGGATGGATTTGGCTCAATATTTAGGATATGGTGAGGGATCCAATTAGAAAACCAATTCATGCAAATGATGGATTTGACCTAACTAAGAAGTGGATCAATATTTCAAACACAGTGAGATTCATGAATTAGAGATCAAGATTAGGTGCACCATGATTAGAGAATCATTGGATAAGAGTTATCCACTCATCGATTGACCATTCAGTAATAACTATTAGGTGAGATGGTGAGCCAGTCGGTGGAACCATACCATCCACTAAAAATCAATTGATCATGAAGATTTTTGCATCTCTGTCCAGGAAGTATAGGGATCCAAGAAAATAGTGGAAGTCTATTTATTTAAAAATAAAATTTTTAAATAAATTGATTAAGTTTAATTATAAAATTTAATTAAAAACTTTGACTCTCTACAGAAAAATATCTGCGTCCAATCCACTAGCCTGTATCCTGGACACCCATAGATTGACTGGACACAACTTCAAGGATTGGCTCTGAAACTTCAAAATTATTTTGGGATATGAGAAGTTGACTCAAGTGTTGGAACAGGATCCTCTCACTTTACTAGTCCATCCAATCGCTGATCAAAGAGCGTCTCTAGAGAAGTGGACAGATGATGATAACAAAGCTAAGTATTACATATTGAGCTCGATGTCTGATGAGCTCCAGCGCCAATATGAAGACATTAAGACTAGTCGCCAAATGTTGGCTCACCTGCAAGAGTTATTTGGTGAATAAATTCGTGCAGCCAAATATCAAGTCACTAGAAGATTTTTTAAGACTCAAATGCCCAATGGGCAGTCGGTCCAAGATCATTGTCCGATGATGGTCAAGAACTTAGAAGAGCTTGAGAAGCTCGATGTCAAGTTGGACAAGAATTTATAGATTGATATAATTCTGCAATCCTTGACTGATGCGTATGTGCACTTCATCATGAACTACCATATGCATAAACTATAGAATACTCTGGCAGAACTTATGAATATCCTAGTTACTGCTGAGCTTACTATGAAAGATTTTAAAGGCTCAGTACTTACTGTGGAGCGAACTTCTTCCAAGAAAAAGTCTTTTGGAAAGAAGCAGAAGGTGGATGATGGGAAGAAGAAGAAGGCAGAGCTAAAGAAGAAGTTTGCTGATAGAGAAAAATATTTTCATTGCAACACACCAGTCTGAAGAACAAGAAGAAGGTCGGTCCTTCTGGAGGTATGCTCATTATAGAATCTAATCTTACGATTTCTTCTATATCCAGTTGGTTGCTTGACTTTGGTTCTAGTGCTCATTTATGCACTTCTATGCAGGGTCTTAAGGATAGCAGAAGGCTGAGGGATGGTGAGATGATCCTACCTGTCGAAAATGGAGCAAGAGTTACTGCAGTAGCCGTGGGGATCTACCCTCTGCATTTACCATTAGGATTAGATTTAGTTCTTAGAGACTATTTTTATGTACCTACAGCAAGTAGGGATTTGATTTTTATTTCATGTTTAGCATAAGAAGGCTACGTAATTAGTTTTCTTAAGGACCATTGTAATATTCTTTATGAAAGAAATAAAATTGCAAGTGGTTTCCTTATAAATGGTCTCTATTAGTTACATATTGATGTTTCTATTTTCAATATCGAGCAAAACGTGAATGCCATAGGATCAAAATGACCTAGGGATAGTCTAAATGATAGGTATCTATGGCACCTTAGGCTAGGTCATATAGCGGAAGACAGGGTTAACAAATTGAAGAAATCCGAGATATTAAGTTCGTTGACTTTTGAGTCATATCCGATTTATGAATCATGCCTTCATGGCAAAATAACCAAGCTTCCTTTTGTAGGATATGAGAAAAGGGCCACAAACTTACTTGTCCTAGTACATACTGATGTGTGCGGCCCATTTAATGTGCCGACTAGAGGCAACTATGTCTACTTCATCACCTTTATCGATGATTTATCTCGATACGGATATATGCATTTGATACGGCATAAATATGAAGCTTTTAAAAGTTCAAAGAATTCAGATATGAAGTAGAAAAATAAATTAAAAAACTTATTAAGATTCTTCGATCAGATCGAAAAGGTGAATACCTTAGTCGAGAATTTTTAGACTATCCTAAGCAGATTGACATAGTCTCTCAATGGACTGCACCTGGAATACCTCAACTCAACAAAATTTCAGAATGAAGAAATTGAACCTTATTAGATATGATCCGATCTATGATGAGCTTCATGGATCTTTCTAAGTTTCTTTGGGGATATTATCTAATGACAGCTATATATTTACTAAATAGGGTTTCCTCTAAAATCATTCCTACCACACCGTATGAGATATGGCATGGTAAGAAACTAAGTCTGAGTCATCTCTAAATTTGGTGTTGTCCGGCTCATGTCAAGGGACAATAAGCGGATAAGTTAGAGTATAGGTCCTTTAGAGCTCGGTTCATAGGATATCCTAAAAAGTCATTAGGATATTATTTCTACATTCCGAAAGACCATAATGTGATTATGAGTCAATATGCGATCTTTCTTGAAAAATAGTTTATTCAAGATGGTGGCATTGGAAGGTAGATTAGGCTCAAGGAGAAAGTCTCCCAAGAGCAACGAGCTAAGGATCCTATGAAACCCAATCAGATTGAGCCAGTCCAATCATTGCCTCCTCCACCTCATAGATCAGAAATGATTTTTCATCCTCCTGAAAGATACTTAGATACTATTTTAGAGGATGTAGAGAAAATGTTTCTAACGAAAAATGGGGTTCATGGTGATGATCCCAAAACCTATCATGAGACGATATTAGATATCAGCTTCAAGAAATGGTTAGAGACAATGAAGTTTGAGATTGACTCAATACGCTCGAACCAAGTCTGGACCTTTGTAGATCCACCTGAAGCTATAGTACCTATTAGGTGTAAATAGATCTACAAGAGAAAGATAGGTACAGATGGGAATGTGGAGACATTCAAGGCTAGGTTAGTAGCAAAAGGGTATAGTCAGTGTGAATATATTGACTATCAGGATACCTTCTCGCCAGTAGTCATGCTAAAATTCATCCGCACATTGCTTGCTGTTGCAATTTATTTCAATTATTAAATATGGTGGATGGATGTGAAAATGACCTTCTTAAATGGATATCTTGAGGAAGATATCTATATAGAACAACCACTAAGTTTCACATCCAGTGATGTTGATCACAAGATTTGCAAGTTGCAAAGGTCCATCTATGGACTTAAGCAAGCATCTTGGAGCTGGAATGCTCGTTTCAATGATGTGATCAAATCATTTGGATTCATCAAGAATGAGGAGAAATCATGTGTATTCAAAAAGGTTAGTGAGAGCGCTGTTGTCTTCCTCGTACTGTACGTGGATGACATCCTCCTTATTAGGAATGATATTCTCATGTTGACTATAGTTAAAATATGGTTATCGAAAGAGTTCTCTATGAATGACCTAGGAGAAGCATCCTTTATTCTAGAAATTAAGGTCTATAGGGATAGACTGAATAGGATGCTGGATCTCTCACAAAAGATGTACATAGAGAAGATACTAAAGAGGTTTAGCATGGAGAACTCCAAGAGAGGATTGGTGCCTTTAGACATGGCATTCATCTCTCCAAGAAGATGTATCCCAACATACCTAAGGAGATTGAACGCATAAGCAAGATCTCTTATGCTTTGGCAATAGGGAGCCTCATGTACTTCATGCTATGTACACGACCTGATATCATCTATGTTGTGAGTGTCACGAGCAGATATTAGTCGAATTCAAATGAAGAGCACCGGACTTTTGTGAAATGCATCCTTAAGTACTTGAGAAGGACTAAGGATATGTTCTTGATTTTTGGTAATGGAGAACTCCTGGTCCAGGGTTTTACAGATTTAGATTTTGTGTCTGATATAGATGATCGAAACTTGACATCTGGTAGTCTGTTTGTGTGTAATGGTGGTGCTGTCGCTGAAAGGGTTCCAAGCACACAGTGATAGCAGATTCTACCATGAAAGTATAGTACATCGCTATATCGAAAGCTATAAAGGAGGCATTCTGGTATAAGAAGTTAATCGTAGAACTAGGAGTGATGCCATCAGATGTCGTCCCTCTGTACTACAATAATAATGATGCCATAGCCCTAGCTAAGGAGCCGAGTTCTCACCAAAAATTCAAGCACATTGAGCGGCGATTCCACCTCATCCACGATTACCTCGAGATGGGTTATGTCGAGGTCAAGAGAGTCGACTCTGTAGACAATGTGGTAGATCTACTAACGAAGCCTTTAGACCAACAGAAGATCAAAGCCCACCTTGAGAAGATGGGACTTAGATTTGTAACCAATTGGCTTTAGGTCAAGTTGGAGTTTGTTAGATGTGTGCCTTAGAAGCTAGATTGGCTAACACTTGTAATACACTTCTAAGGACAATTTTAAAATTTTAACTATAAATTAATAAAAAAAATTATTTTCTATCACAGTGTGTATTTAAAGTGTATGTGATACATCCTTTGAGTTAATGGTAATGACAATTCATATTTTCAAAAAGTTAAAAATTTAAGATATGAATTTTCATAATTAACTCATAAACTGCTCCCGACCATAGGATCATCATGAGGATGGTGATTGATTTGAAAGGTTGGTGTACGATTGCTTTCTTTGAGTAGATGAGTCTTAAGTCTATGATTTTGAGACATCGGAGCGAGAGTACAAGTACTCATTAGAGAATGAGGGCACTGAGCGTGACCACCTCGAGCATTCATAAGAAAGTCTACCTTCTCGTTGATGACTGCCTCAATGTTGTAGTAGTGTGTCTGGTTCTTTGATCTAAGGTGCATCGACAATTTACCTTGAGGGTATTATAGTTTGACTACATCATAACTCGATCTCCTAGCCATTCGAAATTCTGAGGTATATGTTGGCTATAGTATGTTCATTGTAGGAATTGAATTGCACCAATAAGGGATCTATCTACCTCAGTAGATGAGGAGTAGTCCTATGATCATGAGAATCGAGTCCATAAGCCCATAGCCATGGCAGATTGAAGATGATAGAAAAGTTTCTATAAAAGGTTTCACATAGGACTTGAATCGAATGATTAATTCATATGATGGATATTGGGTTTGACGAGTTTACTTTAACCCTAATCTTATCGGAGCTCAAGGTAGAAGAAACCAATTACATAGGTAGCTACATCGAGAGGTTCACTTTTAGTTTTGATGGGTTTCCACCATATACTGCTAGGTGTCACTGGTGGATTTTGAGAGCAATTAGAATGATTTTGATGATCGATCATTCTAATTATATGAATCAGAAAAGTTCTGATCCATCGAAAGTTGGTTCGATGATGTTGATGATGGAGATCACGACATGTCTCATTACCGTACAAAATTAAACCTAACTAAATCATTCAAACAAGGGTTTGGGTCTGGATGTCATCAATTGAGCTAACCTAGTTTGATTGATTTGGATTAGATCCAATCAGGTTCAAGGTAATCGTGCTAGCACACGATTGAGCCTGACTTTCTCCTTCTGTAATCTTTCTGATTCATCGCAATTGAGTCCAATTTGATTTGACTCATTCCTGTATAAATGAGTTATTTTCATTTGATCGAAATAAGTTCAGGTTAGATTAATTATGAAAATTAAATTCATTCCTAGTGCAATTGGACTAGGATCAATAGTTGACCCAATTAAGGGAATTGAGGGTCAGGTAATCAGAGACTTTTAGAAAATTTTTTAGAAATTTTTTTATTTTAATTTTTGGATATCTGATAGGACATAAGATACATTTTATGTGTGCAAAATTTTGTAATTTTTGGAGGTGCCTAGACTAGGTTTTGATAGAGTTTGATTTGGATCAAACTCTTGAGTGAAGAGTCCTAGACGCTCATGGCTTCTTCCTTATCCTTTCATGCCGCCATGTTCCAGATGGATTTTTGGGGTTAAAACTATCAGGGATCTGGGGTTTTTCATGGAGATCAGGTCTTAGAGTCCCAATGGTCAAATTAATAAGATTTTTGATCAAAAAGAGACTCTTTATGGCGCTATGTCTTGTATTAGAACTCTTCTCACAAAATTGCCTCAATGAAATTTATTTTTTCCACACCCAAAGGAATCTTTTCTCTGATATCCACACCTCCTCTATCCTCTCTCTCTCTCTCTCTCTCTCTCTCTCTCTCTTCTACATGCCTAAAAAGTTAGGCATAAATCTGAGTTGAAGGTCCAAGATTTTTTGCTCAAGATTCAGCATCTACGCGATGGTGTTCGTGAGACAAACAGGCTGCCTTCAGAAGTCATTTTGAAGGCTTTTCAAGTCAGATCTAGATCTAATTTTTGGAGAAGAGATTCATGAGAAGAAGTCATTCAGATCCTGATCAAGTAAATACTAGTAGAGGTCAGGTGTGTGCGTGGCTCCTAGAACCTCAAAAATCAATAGGATCATCGCAGGATAATTAGATTACCAAATTAGATACTTAAAATTAATTCTTATTTAATTTTATTTTTAACTTTTAATATCAGATCTCTATGATCAGATCTGAGAAGTCTCAGATTTGATTAGAATTTTTAATTTTTTTTAAAAAATATTCTTTCAGATCCAATCAGATCTGAACGATCTTGTGCCGGGAAAATAGGTTTTTTCTTTAACTGGTATCAGAACCGGGTTGCAGTTCTTCAGATCTATTTTGTATCTAATTTTATTTTTATTTTTTATCTAATATTAAAAAGTTTTAGATATTACATCATATATGATTAGATCTGAAATTAGAAAATTAAAATTAAAATTATTTAGATCTAATATGTATGAGATGCATGACTAGACTGAAAATAGAATAGTTCTATATGTAGTTTAGTATAATCATATTGTTAATTTGATTAAATATAATTTTTGATCTATTTAATTTTTATTTTTTTGATATTATAATTATTGTAATCTGATCTAAAAAATAAAAAATAAATTTTTTAATTTTTAATTTATTCATATGTGATATGAAAAGATGCATGTTTAGATTAGTTGTAGAATAGTTCTACAAATTATCTAAAATAGTTTTATTTTGATATGATCAAATTTAAATCTATTTTTTAGAAGTTATATATGATATTTTAGATCTAAAAAATATGCATGTTTAATTTAGTGATGATACATGAGATGTATGCAAAATATGTATTAGTTAGATCATTAATTATGTATGTGATATATGATCTAGATCTAACTAGTTTTATAGTTTCAATTATATTTTTGATTAAGGCATTTTCCTTAGCCGTCCGATCATAAGAACAAAGTAGGATTTAAAGGCCCTCTCCTTCCATTCGATGAGGTGTTCTTATGGCATGTAGGGATGCTGCATGTTCGTCCTTAATCAGAAATCAAAACTTATTTTCTGCAAAATCCTAAATCCTAAAATCTTAGAATTTTGATACATATTTTTTTATTTATGAGCCCAAACTTAATTAAGAATTAAGATTATGAAACTAATTAGGTCTATAATTAAAAATTTTTTAATCTAAGATATTTTCATAAAATTGGGTTTGGGCTTGGGTCGCTCAATTAGGTCTAGCGGTTGATCAAACCGAATTAAGAGTTGGTTAGGTGGGATCAAGAGTGTTTAGAATTGACCACCCCAATAGTTGTAAGTCTAGGTCAAGGTCGACTCACAGCCACATGTGATCAATCCAATTAAGACCTAATTTGGCTCTGTGGTTCGAGCCTGGACTATAGACTAACCTAATTGGTTTTGATTCGATAATTTGGTGTCTAAGATAAGTTTGGCAGATATGATTGATTGATTTTTAATTGAGAGCTACTCGATCTGAATGCATTCTTATCGAGTTAATGACATATCCCTTCCACTAGTCTCACTTACTTGGCCATTTATATCAATCCAGTTCTGACTTGAGGTGGCTAATAGTTCGAGTTAACCCTTGCCACTAGGCTTGTCATAAACATTATGACTAAGTCAAGTCTAAGAGACCTAAATTGAATCTTCCTATGAAAAGATTAAGTCAAATGGTCTTCCATCATTGTGGATGTGCAGGCCCTTCCTAGGGTTGATTATTCTCGATTGGTTACAGTGGTTCAGTTGCACCGAAAAGATGCAACCATGTCTATTAGGCATTGAATCCTACGGGTTGGAGGATGGGTTGGGTTCAATATTTCGAATATGGTGAGGGACCCAATCAAGAATGCAATTCGTGTAAATGGTGGGTCTAACTTAACAAAGGAGTGGATCAATATTCTGGACATGGTGAGATTTATGAATTAGAGACCAAGATTAGGTGCACCATGATTAGAGAATCATTGGATAAGAGTTGTCCACTCATCGATTGACCCATCATTAATAACTATTAGGTGAGGTGGTGAGCTAGTCGGTGGGACCGCACCATCCATTAGAAATCAATTGATCACAAAGATTTTCACATCTCTGCCTAGGAAGTGTAGGGATCTGAGAAAATAGTAGGAGCCTAATTTGTTTAAAATAAAATTTCTAAGCAAATTGATTAAGTCTAATTATAAAATCAAACTAGGAAAATATCTGCATCCAACCCACTAGCCCTTATCCTGGACACCCATAGACCGATCGGACCCAGCTTCAAGGATTGGCTCCGAAACTTCAAATTTATTTTGTGTTCCGAGAAGTTGACTCATGTGTTGGAATTGGATCCTTCCACTTTACCAGCCCATCCATCAACTGATCAGAGAGCATCTCTAAAGATGTGGATGAATGATGATAACAAAGTCAGATATTACATGTTGGGCTCGATGTCTGATGAGCTCCAGTGCCAACATGAGGACATTAAGACTAGCCATCAAATGTTGGCTCACTTGCAAGAGTAGTTTGGTGAACAAAGTTGCGCAGCCAAATATCAAATCACTAGAAGACTTTTTAAGGCTCAAATGTATGATTGGCAGTCGATCCAAGATCATTTTCTGATGATGATTAAGAACTTAGAAGAGTTTGAGAAGCTTGGTATCAAGTTGGACAAGGATTTATAGTTAGATATAATTCTGCAATCCTTGACTGATGCATTTGGGTAGTTCTATTAGATATGTGTGCCCTAGAAGCCAGAATTGGCTGATACTTGTAATACACTTCTAGGGGCAAAATTATAATTTTGATTATAAATAATAAAATGGGTTATTTTCTATCATATATGTGTATTTAGTGTCTGTGATTCATCCCTTGAGTTAATGGTAATGATAATTCTTATTTTCAAGAGTTGAAAATTTAAGACAAGAATTTTCATTATTAACTAATAAAAAGCTCCTGACCATAGGATCATCATGAGGATGGTGATTGATTCGAAAGGTTAGTGTACAATCGCTTCTTTATAGTAGATGAGTCTTGAGTCTATGGTGTAGAGACACAGGAGCGAGAGTATAGGTACTCGTTAGAGAACGAGGGCACTGAGCGTGACCACCTTGAGTAGTCATAAGGAAGTCTACCTTCTCGTCGATGACTGACTCGAAGCTGCAGTGGTGTGTCTGGTTCTTTGACCTGAGGTGCATCGGTAGTTCACCTTGAGGGTGTTATAGTTTGACTACATCATGACTCTGTCTCCTAGCCATTCGAAACTCTGAGGTGTATGTTGGCTATGGCATGTTCGTTGTAGGAATTGGATTACACCAAGATGGAATCTATCTATCTCAGTTGATGAGGAGCAGTCCTATGATGATCATGAGAATCAAGTCCATAAGCCTATGGCCATGGCAGAGAGTGAAATAATAGAAAGAGTTTCTATTAAGATTTTCACATCGGACTTGAATCAAATGATTAAATCATATGATAGAAATTAAGGTTTGACGAGTTCACCTTAACACTAATCTGATCAGGACTCAAGATAGAAGAACTTAATCACATAAGTAGCTACATCAAGAGGTTAGTTTTCAATTTTGATGGGTTGCCACCATATACTACTAGATGTCACTGGTGGATTTTGGGAGCAATTTGAATGATTTAGTGGATCGATCATTCTAGTTGTCTGAATCAAAAAAGTTCTGATCCATTGAAAGGAGTTTCGATGATGTTGATGATGGAGATCACTATATATCCCATTACCATATAGAATTAAACCTAACTAGATCATACAAACAAGGGTTTAGATTTGAATATCATCAATTGAACTAATCCAGTTCAATTGATTTGAATTAGATTCAATTAGGTTCAGGAAAATCGTGCTAGCACATGATTGAACCTAACATTCTCCTTTTTCTATCATTAAAAATTATCTCGATTGATTCAAATGAGTTTGTGCTCACTCAGGTATCTTTACCTAGTCTGACTGGAGCTTGTCCAAGTCAGAAAAGGGTTGTCTTAATTTATGAGGTAAATTTAAAACAACACCTATAATTTTTCATCACCTGCTAATTCTTGTCCTTTGACTTTGGTCAAACATTGATCTTTGTGTTAGATATATGTGCCCTAGAAGCCAGAATTGGCTGACACTAGTAATACACTTCTAGGGGCAAAATTATAATTTTGACTATAATTAATAAAATGGGTTATTTTCTATCACACCTGTGTATTTAGTGTCTGTGATACATCCTTTGAGTTAATGGTAATGATAATTCATATTTTCAAGAGTTGAAAATTTAAGACATGAATAATCATTATTAACTCATAAACAGCTCCCGACCATAGGATCATCACGAGGATGGTGATTGATCCGGAAGGTTGGTGTACGATCGCTTCTCTTTAGTAGATGAGTCTTGAGTCTACGGTGTGGAGACACCAGAGCGAGAGTACAGGTACTCGTTAGAGAACGAGGGCACTGAGCGTGACCACCTCGAGTAGTCATTAGGAAGTCTACCTTCTCGTCAATGACTGACTCGATGCTGCAGTAGTGTGTCTGGTTCTTTGACCTGAGATGCATCGGCAGTTCACCTTGAGGGTGTTATAGTTTGACTACACCATTACTCGGTCTCCTAGCCATATGGAACCCTGAGGTGTATGTTGGCTATAGCATGTTCATTGTAGGAACTGGATTGCATCAAGATGGGATCTATCTACCTCGGTGGTAGAGGAGCAGCCCTATGATGATCATGAGAATCAAGTCCAGAAATCCCATGGCCATGGTAGAGTGAAATAATAGAAAGAGTTTCTATTTAGATTTTCACATTGGACTCGAATCGAATGATTACATCATATGACAGAGACTAGGGTTTGACGAGTTCACCTTAACCCTAATCTGATCGGGGCTCAAGATAGAAGAACTGAATCACACAGGTAGCTGCACCAAGAGGTTCGCATTCAGCTCTGATGGGTTGCCACCATATACTGCTAGGTGTCACTGGTGGATTTTGGGAGCAATTAGAATGATTTAGATGATCGATCATTCTAGCTGTTCGAATCAGAAGAGTTCTGATCCATCGAAAGGAGTTTCGATGATGTCTATGATAGAGATCATGACATATCCCATTACCATACAGAACTGAACCTAACTGGGTCACACAAACAAGGGTTTGAATCTGGTGATCATCAATTGAACTGATCTAGTTCAATTGATCTGAATGAGATTCAATTAGGTTCAAGGAAATCGTGCTAGCACTCGATTGAACCTAACGTTCTTCTTTTACTATCATAAATAAGTTGTCCTGACTGAGCCAAAGGAGTTTGTGCTCAATCAGAGGCCTTCATATGGTCTGACTGGAGGTTGTCCAAGTCAGAATAGGTTGTCTTATTTGTAAGACATTACCTGCCATTTTTGGTCACCTGCCATTTCTTGTTCTTTGACTTTGGTCAAAAGTCTACCTTTGACTGGTCAAACGTTGACCATTCACCCTTTGACTTTTGACCACATGTCATGCACCTATTGGAGAGCTGGTGGGGGCCTTGTCCCCCTGCCAGAACCTGGCAAGGAGAAGGGCGCACGCCAAGGGTGGCGTGAGCCCAAGTAGGAGGCGCCTAGGAGTCCTTGTTGGACAAGGACTCCACCTCCCTTTAGGATTCCAATTAGAGTTCTACTAAGAATCCAATTTGACTGGTCTTAGGCGCCCTCTAAGGAGGAATCCAGGGGTCTCTTTTTCAACCAATCAGATTTAGATCTGATTTCACAAAGGGTTGTGATTGGTTGAGAGGAAGAGGAGTTGGATCACAAGAGGTCTATAAATAAGACCCTGCGCCCAACCCTAATTCAAAGTGCAAAGTGAATTCAATAGAGATTTCCCACGTCCAAGGCTGCCTCTCCCCTCCTTCTCCATGCCATACTCTCTTCTCCCCTTGCTCTCCACGTCCAAAAGTGTTTTGGACTTAGTTTGGTGCGATTCAGATCAAGGAAAGGCGATCAAAAGCAAGAAGGCTGCGCTGCTGCAAAAGGACGACTGCAGATCTTCAAAAGAGTTTTGAAGATCCTCCAGATCAGATCCAGATCTGATTTTTGGAGGTGTGATAGAGAAGAAGAGGTTCTCCAGATCCAACCCGAGTGGATACCGGTAGAGGCCAGGCGCTTGCGTGGCTAAGATCCAGAACCTTCCGCTGCAATCAGGATCATCTACAGGGTAATAGGATTACCCAAATCAGGTAAATTAAATTTGATTTAATTTATCTTATTTTATTTTATTTATTAAAATAATAAGAATCAGATCTGAAACATATCAAGATCTGATTAAGATCAAGAGAAAATTTTTGAAATATATCTCTTGATCTAATCAGATCTGGAACGAACCTGGACCGGGAAATCAGGATTTCCCTTCAACTGGTATCAGAGCCATGGTTCTAAAATTGTTTAGATCTGATTTTAATTTTATTTTAATTAAAAATAATAGTGATTTCAGATGTCACATGAGATGTGATCAGATCTGAAATCAGAAAAATTAAAATTAAATGATTTGGATCTAAGAACATGAAGATATGCATGACTAGTTCTAGAATAGAATAGTTCTATAGAATAGTTTTGCATGTCTTTGATTTAATATGATTAAATCATATTTTAGATCTTCTTATTTACTATTTTCTGATATTATAAGTGTTATAATAACATCTGATAAACAGCAAATAAAAATTATTTAATTTTAAATATCATATGAGATATGATAGATGCATGCATGACTAGACTAGTGATAGAATAGTATTCTACATAATGTCTAGATTAGAATTTTATTTTGATTAGCATCAATTTAAAATCTATTTTTTTCAGATTATTATGTGATAATTTAAGATCATGAAAACAATGCATGAATATACATGAGGATGTATTGCAAATATGCCTTGATTAGATCTAAATTTTAATATTTGGATATATGATATAGATCTATAACTGGTTTGTGATTTACATGTTCCTGATTAAGCGGCGTTCCTCTTGACCCCGTCCGGTCATAGAACGAAAAGTGGGTTTTAAAGCCCTTTCTTCCCATTCGATGGGTGTTCTTATGACGTGCTAGGGGTGCCTGCCGTGTTCGTCCGTTTAATCAGAAACCCAAAAAACTTACTTTCTGCAAACCCTAGATCCCCCTGAAAACGCTAGAATTATTGGTGCATATTTTTGTTTATGAACCCAATTTAATTAAGAATTACAGTTTAAGCGAAATTATTAATTTAGCGGTCAAAATATTGAGAATTTCAGATCTAAGACATATTCATAATACTGGCGTTCGGCTTGGGTTAGCTCAATTAGGTCTAAGCGGTTGCATCAAACCGAATCAAGAGGTTGGTTAGATGGGATCAACAAATGCTTAAATTGACAGCCTAATTAGGATTAGTCTGGGTCAAGATCGAGTCACGATCAGCAAGACCTAAATTAGGCTCAGAGGTTAGAGTCTTGGGATCTATAGGCTACCCCAATTGGTTCTGGACTCAACAATTTTGGTGTTCTAAGTAGTTTGGCAGCAACGAACGACCGACTGGTTTAATTGGAAGCTAACTCGACCTGAATGCGTTTCTTGTGCGAGTTTAACGGGCAATTTCCTTCCACCGGTCTCACTTACTGGCCATATCTGTTTGAAACACAAGTTCTGATCTGAGGTGGGTCAATAATCCGACGCTGACCCACTGCCACTAGGTTAGTTCATAATGTTATGACCTAAGCCAATCTAGTTTTAATGAGACCTGAACTCACAATTCTCCCTTAAGAAAAGATTAAGTCCGAGGTCTTCCACCATTTGTAGTACGTGGCGGGCCCTTTCCCGCGGGTTGATTGTTATCTCTCTTCTT
>QRFJ01005357.1:0-34119 GCA_006176705.1 Cocos nucifera | reverse complement strand
TGAATCTCATTCAGGTCAATTGAACTGGGCCTGTTCATTGATAATCATCGACAATTCAAACCCTTGTTTGTGTGCCCAGTAGGTTCAGTTTCTGTATGGTAATGGGATTAGTCATGATCTCTATCATCGACAATCAATCGAAACTCCTTTCCGTGGAATCAGAACTCTTCTGATTCAAACAGCTAGAATGATCGATCATCTAAATCATTCTATTGCTCCCAAAATCCACACAGCGACACTAGCAGTATATGGTGGCAACCCATCAGAGCTGAATGTGAACCTCTTGTGCAGCTACCTATGTGATTAAATTCCTTCTATTCTTGAGCCCCGATCAGATAGGGTTAGGAGATTCAATTAGGTTCAAGGAAATCGTGCTAGCACTCGATTGAACCTAACGTTCTTCTTTTGCTATCATAAATAAGTTGTCCTGTCTGAGCCAAAGGAGTTTGTGCTCAATCAGAGGCCTTCATATGGTCTGACTGGAGGTTGTCCAAGTCAGAAAAGGTTGTCTTATTTTGTAAGACATTACCTGCCATTTTTGGTCACCTGCCATTTCTTGTTCTTTGACTTTGGTCAAAAGTCTACCTTTGACTGGTCAAATGTTGACCATTGACACTTTGACTTTTGACCACATGTCATGCACCTATTGGAGAGCTGGTGGGGGCCTGTCCCCCTGCCAGAACCTGGCAAGGAGGAGGGCGCACGCCACCCTAGGCGTGTGCCCAAGTTGGAGGCGCCTAGGAGTCCCTTGTTGGACAAGGACTCCATCTCCTTTTTGGATTCCAATTAGAGTTCTCCTAAGAACCAACTTTGACTGGTCTTAGGCACCTCTAAGGAGGAATCCAGGGGACTCTATTCCCACCAATCAGATTTAGATCTGATTTCACAAAGGGTTGTGATTGGTTGGGAAGAAGAGGAGTTGGATCACAGCTTAGTCTATAAATAAGACCCTGCGCCCAACTCAAATTATGATTGAAATGATTGAAAGAATCACAATTCCCATGCCCCAAGGCTGCCTCTCCCCTCTTCCTCCATGCCAAACCCACCTTCTCCCTCTCCTCTCCACGTCCAAAAGGAGTTTTGGACCTTGGTTGGTGCGATCCAGATCAAGAGAAAGGCGACTGAAAAGCTAAGAAGGCTGCGCTGCTGCAAAGGACGACTGCTGATCTTCAAAAGGAGTTTTGAAGATCCTCCAGATCAGATCCAGATCTAATTTTTGGAGATGTGATAGAGAAGAAGAGGATCTCCAGATCCAACCTGAGTGGATACCGGTAGAGGCCAGGCGCTTGCGTGGCTAGATCCAGAACCTTCCGCTGCAAACAGGATCATCAACAGGGTAATAGGATTACCCAAATCAGGTAAATTAAATTTGATTTAATTTATCTTTTAATTTTATTTTATTTATTAAAATAATAAGAATTAGATCTAAAATATCTTAGATCTGATTGTAGATCAAAGAGAAAAATTTTTGAAATATATCTCTTGATCTGATCAGATCTGAACGAACCTGGACCGGGAAAATCAGGATTTTCCCTTCAACTGGTATCAGAGCCATGGTTCTAAAATATTTAGATCTAATTTTAAATTTATTTTAATTAGAAAATAATTGATTTTAGATGTCACATGAGATGTGATCAGATCTGAAATCAGAAAAAATTAAAATTAAATGAATTTGGATCTAAGATTAGAAGATATGCATGACTAGTTCTAGAATAGAATAGTTCTATAGAATAGTCTTGCATGTTTTTGATTTAATCTGATTAAATCATATTTTAGATCTTTTATTTACTATTTTTTGATATTATAAGTGTTATAATAACATCTAAAAAATAGCAAATAAAAATTATTTAATTTTAAATATCATATGAGATATGATTGATGCATGTCTAGACTAGTTGTAGAATAGTTCTACATAATTGTCTAGATTAGAATTTATTTTGATTAGATCAATTTAAATCTAATTTTTTAGATTATTATGAGATAATTTAGATCTGAAAAATATGCATGATTTGATACATGAGATGTATGCAAAATATGCCATGATTAGATCTACTTTATATATGAGATATATGATATAGATCTGATATTGTTTTGTAGTATTGAATGTTCCTGATTAAGGCGTTCCTCTTGGCCGTCCGGTCATAAGAACGAAGAAGGGTTTAAAGGCCCTCTCTTCCCATTCGATGGGGTGTTCTTATGATGTGTAGGGGTGCTGCGTGTTCGTCCTTAATCAGAAACCCAAAACTTACTTTCTGCAAAACCCTAGATCCTGAAACCCTAGGATTTATTGTGCATATTTTGTTTATGAACCCTACTTAATTAAGAATTAAGTTTATGGAATATTAATTAGGTCTAAAATTGAGAATTTCAGATCTAAGACATATTCATAATACTGGGTTCGGGCTTGGGTAGCTCAATTAGGTCTAAGCGGTTGATCAAACCGAATCAAGAGTTGGTTAGATGGGATCAACAATGCTTAAATTGACCAGCCTAATAGGATTAAGTCTGGGTCAAGATCGAGTCACGATCAAGCAAGACCTAATTAGGCTCAGAGGTTAGAGTCTGGATTGTAGGCTAACCCAATTGGTTCTGACTCAACAATTTGGTGTCTAAGGTAAGTTTGGCACAGACGACCGACTGGTTTTTAATTGGAAGCTACTCGACCTGAATGCGTTCTTGTACGAGTTAATGGCATATTCCTTCCACCGGTCTCACTTACCTGGCCATATCTGTTGACACAGTTCTGATCTGAGGTGGTCAATAATCCGAGCTAACCCATGCCACTAGGTTAGTCATAATTGTTATGACTAAGCCAAGTCTAGTTTAATGAGACCTGAATCAATTCTCCCTAAGAAAAGATTAAGTCTGAGGTCTTCCACCATTGTAGATGTGCGGGCCCTTCCCGGGGTTGATTGTTCTCGGCTGGATACAGTGGCTCAGTTGCACCGGGAAGATGCAACCATGTCTATTAGGCATTGGATGCTATGGGCTGGAGGATGAGTTGGGCTCAATATTTCGGATACGGTGAGAGACTCAATTAGGAACCCAGTCTATGCAAATGGTGGGTCTGACTTAACTAAGGAGTGGATCAATATTCCGGATACGGTGAGATTCATGAATTAGAGACCAAGTTTGGGTGCACCATGATTAGAGAATCATTGAACAAGAGTTGTTCACTCATTGGCTAACCCATCACCAATAACTGTTAGGTGAGGTGATGAGTCAGTTGGTGAGACCGCACCACCCACTAGAAATCATTAATCGTGGAGATTTTCGCATCTCTACAGAGGGAGTGTAGGGATCCGAGAAAATAGTGGGAGCTAATTTGTTTAAAAATAAAATCCCTAAACAAATTGGTCAAGTCAAAATTACAGTATCTAACTAGAATCTTTGACTCTCTACAGGAAAATGTCTGCGTCCAACCCATTGGCACGTATCCTGGACACACATAGACTGACTGGACCCAATTATAAAGATTGGCTCAGGAACTACAAAATTATTTTGGGTTCCGAGAAGTTAACCCATGTTTTGGACCAGGACCCTCCCACCTTACCAGCCCGTCCATCTGTTGAACAGAGAGCGTCTCTGGAAAAATGGATTGACGAAGATAATAAGGCCAGATATTACATGTTGGGCTCGATGTCTGATGAGCTCCAGCGCCAACATGAAGGATATCGGGACTGCTCGCCAAATGTTGGCTCACCTGCAGGAGATGTTTGGTGAACAGAGTCGCGCAGCCAAATATCAAGTCACGAAAATGACTTTTTAAGGCTAAGATGCGTGATGGGCAGTCAGTCCAAGATCACTGTCTGACAATGATCAAGGACATGGAAGAGCTTGAGAAGCTCGGTGTGAAGTTGGACTTGGACCTGCAGAACGATATTATTCTGCAATCCTTGACTGATGCATATGGGCAATTCATCATGAATTACCACATGCATAAACTTCAGAAATTCCTTGGCCGAGTTAATGAATATGCTGGTTACCGCTGAGCTTTCTATGAAAGGTTCTAAAGGCTCAGTTCTTGCTATGGAACGGACTTCTTCCAAAAGAAAGTCTTATGGAAAGAAAAAGAAGTCTGTGAAAAAGCAAAAGGTGGAAGGATCAAAGAAGAAGAAGGCAGAACCGAAGAAAAAGGCCGATGGCAAAGGAAAGTGTTTCCATTGCAACAGCGACGGCCATTGGAAGCGGAACTGCCCTACTTACCTGGCCACCCTGAAAGAACAAGAAGGAAGGTCCTTCTGGAGGTATGCTCGTTATTGAGTCTAACCTTACGGTTTCTTCTGCATCCAGTTGGGTGCTTGACTCTGGTTCTAGTGCTCATCTGTGCACTTCTATGCAGGGTCTTGAGGATAGCAGGAGGCTGAGGGATGGAGACATGATCCTACGCATCGGTAATGGAGCAAGAGTTGCTGCAGTAGCCGTGGGAACATACCCTCTTCGATTACCATCTGGTTTAGACTTAGTTTTGAAAAGACTGTTATTATGTGCCTGCAGCTAGCAGGAATTTGATTTCTGTTTCATGCTTAGCACAAGAAGGTTATGTGATCACCTTCTTTAAGGACCATTGTAACATTCTTTATGAAAGAAATAAAATTGCAAATGGTTTCCTTATTAATGGTCTTTATCAGCTACATATTGATGTACCTGTTCTAACTATCGAGCAAAACGTGAATGCCAAACGACCTAGGGATAGTCCAAACGACAGATATCTATGGCACCTGAGATTAGGTCATATAGCAGAAGATAGGATCAACAAATTGGAGAAAAATGGGCTATTGAGTCCATTGACTTTTGAGTCATATCCAACTTGTGAATCCTTGTCTTCAAGGCAAAATGACTAAACTCCCTTTTGTTGGACATGGGGAGAGGGCCACAGATCTCCTTGCCCTAGTACATACTGATGTGTGCGGCCCATTTGATGTGCCGGCTAGAGGCAATTTTGTCTACTTCATTACCTTTACCGATGATCTGTCTAGGTATGGGTATGTGTATCTTATGAGACACAAGTCTGAAGCTTTTGAAAAGTTCAA
This sequence comes from Cocos nucifera, assembly GCA_006176705.1. Lineage (NCBI taxonomy): Eukaryota > Viridiplantae > Streptophyta > Magnoliopsida > Arecales > Arecaceae > Cocos > Cocos nucifera. The sequence continues at coordinate 29,086 of QRFJ01005357.1, read as the reverse complement.
AGAATTCAGACATGAAGTAGAAAAACAAACTGGAAAACCCATTAAGGTTCTTCGATCAGATCGAGGAGGTGAATACCTTAGCCGGGAATTCCTAGACTATCTTAAGGAAAATGGCATAGTCTCTCAATGGACTCCACCAGGAACACCTCAACTCAACGGGGTTTCAGAACGGAGAAATCGGACTCTATTAGGATATGGTTCGATCCATGATGAGCTTCACAGACCTCCCTGATTTTCTTTGGGGACACTCATTGTTAACTTCAATCTATCTACTGAATAGGGTTCCCTCTAAAACCGTTCCTACCACACCGTATGAGATATGGCACGGTAAGAAACCAAGTCTGAGTCATCTCAGAATTTGGGGTTGTCCGGCTCATGTCAAAAGACAACAAGCGGACAAGTTAGAGTTTAGGTCCTTTAGAGCTCGATTCATAGGATATCCTAAAGAGTCATTAGGATACTATTTCTACATTCCAGAAGACCACAATGTGATTGTGAGTCGACATGCCATCTTTCTTGAAAAATAGTTTATTCAAGATAGCGGCATTGGAAAGCAGATCAAGCTTGATGAGAAAGTCTCACAAGCAGAACGAGCTAAGGACCAAGTGGAACCAAATCAGGTTGAGCCAATAAGAACACTACCTCCTCCACCTCGTAGATCGGAAAGAGTTTCCCGTCCCCCTGAAAGATACTTAGGTATTATTTCAGAGGATGTAGAGGAAATGTTCCTCGTAGGTAATGGTGCTCATGGTGATGATCCCAAAACCTACAACGAGGCGATATCAGATATCGACTCCGAGAAATGGCTAGAGGCAATGCAAGTCAGAAATTGACTCGATGCACTCAAACCAAGTCTGGACCTTGGTAGATCCACCAGAAGGTATAGTACCTATTGGGTGTAAATGGATCTTCAAGAGAAAGATTGGTGCAGATGGGAATGTGGAGACATTCAAGGCTAGACTAGGTGGCAAAAGGTTATAGTCAACGCGAAGGCATTGACTATCAGGATACCTTTTCCCCAGTAGCTATGCTAAAATCCATCCGCACATTGCTTGCTGTTGCAGCCTATTTCGATTATGAAATATGGCAAATGGACGTGAAAACGGCATTCCTAAATGGATATCTTGAGGAAGATATCTATATGGAACAGCCGCTAGGTTTCACATCCAGTGATACTGATCACAAGGTTTGCAAGCTGCAAAGGTCCATATATGGACTTAAGCAAGCATCTCGGAGCTGGAACACTCGTTTCAATGATGTGATCAAAAAGTTTGGTTTCATCAAAAATGAAGAGGAACCATGTGTTTTCAAAAGGGTCAGTGGGAGCGCTGTTGTCTTCCTCGTATTGTACGTGGATGACATCCTCCTTATTGGGAATGATATTCCCATGTTGACATCAGTCAAGATGTGGTTGTCCAAGGAATTCTCCATGAAAGACCTAGGTGAAGCATCCTTTATTCTAGGAATTAAGGTCTATAGGGATAGACCGAATAGGATGCTAGGACTTTCACAGAAGATGTACATAGAGAAAGTACTAAAGAGGTTTAGTATGGAAAACTCTAAGAGGGGATTAATACCCTTCAGACATGGTATTCATCTTTCCAAGAAGATGTGCCCCAGCACACCTGAGGAAATAGAACGCATGAGCAAGATCCCTTATGCTTCTGCAATAGGGAGCCTCATGTATGCCATGCTATGTACACGACCTGATATAGCCCATGCTGTGAGTGTCACAAGCAGATATCAGTCAAATCCAGGTGAAGAACACTGGACTTCTGTGAAATGTATCCTTAAGTACTTGAGAAGAACTAAGGATATGATGTTGGTCTTTGGTAATGGAGAACTCCAAGTCCAGGGATACACAGACTCGGATTTCATGTCCGATATAGATGATCGAAAGTCGACATCTGGAAGTCTGTTTGTGTGCAATGGTGGAGCTGTCAGCTGGAAGAGTTCCAAGCAAACTGTGATAGCAGATTCCACCATGGAAGCAGAATATATCGCTGCATCAGAGGCTGCGAAGGAAGCATTCTGGTACAAGAAGTTTGCTGCAGAAATTGGAGTAATGCCATCAGATGCCATTCCTCTATACTGCGACAACAATGGCGCCATAGCCCTTGCTAAGGAGCCGAGGTCTCACCAGAAATCCAAGCACATTGAGCGGCGATACCACCTCATCCGCGATTACCTCGAGAAGGGTTACGTCGAGGTCAAGAGAGTCAACTCCACAGATAATGTGGCAGACCCACTTACAAAGCCGTTGGGCCAGCAGAAGATCGAAGCCCACCTTGAGAAGATGGGACTTAGACTTGTAGCCAATTGGCTTTAGGACAAGTGGGAGATTGTTAGATATATGTGCCCTAGAAGCCAGAATTGGCTGACACTTGTAATACACTTCTAGGGGCAAAATTATAATTTTGACTAATAATCAATAAAATGGGTTATTTTCTATCACATATGTGTATTTAGTGTCTGTGATACATCCTTTGAGTTAATGGTAATGATAATTCATATTTTCAAGAGTTGAAAATTTAAGACATGAATAATCATTATTAACTCATAAAATGCTCCCGACCATAGGATCATCACGAGGATGGTGATTGATCCGGAAGGTTGGTGTACAATCGCTTCTCTTTAGTAGATGAGTCTTGAGTCTACGGTGTGGAGACACCGGAGCGAGAGTACAGGTACTCGTTAGAGAACGAGGGCACTGAGCGTGACCACCTCGAGTAGTCATTAGGGAGTCTACCTTCTCGTCAATGACTGACTCGATGCTGCAGTAGTGTGTCTGGTTCTTTGACCTGAGGTGCATCGGCAGTTCACCTTGAGGGTGTTATAGTTTGACTACACCATTACTCGGTCTCCTAGCCATATGGAACCCTGAGGTGTATGTTGGCTATAGCATGTTCATTGTAGGAACTGGATTGCATCAAGATGGAATCTATCTACCTCGGTGGTAGAGGAGCAGCCCTATGATGATCATGAGAATCAAGTCCAGAAGTCCCATGGCCATGGCAGAGTGAAATAATAGAAAGAGTTTCTATTTAGATTTTCACATTGGACTCGAATCGAATGATTACATCATATGACAGAGACTAGGGTTTGACGAGTTCACCTTAACCCTAATCTGATCGGGGCTCAAGATAGAAGAACTTAATCACACAGGTAGCTGCACCAAGAGGTTCGCATTCAGCTCTGATGGGTTGCCACCATATACTGCTAGGTGTCACTGGTGGATTTTGGGAGCAATTAGAATGATTTAGATGATCGATCATTCTAGCTGTTCGAATCAGAAGAGTTCTGATCCATCGAAAGGAGTTTCGATGATGTCGATGATAGAGATCATGACATATCCCATTACCATACAGAACTGAACCTAACTGGGTCACACAAACAAGGGTTTGAATCTGGTGATCATCAATTGAACTGATCTAGTTCAATTGATCTGAATGAGATTCAATTAGGTTCAAGAAAATCGTGCTAGCACTCGATTGAACCTAACGTTCTTCTTTTACTATCATAAATAAGTTGTCCTGACTGAGCCAAAGGAGTTTGTGCTCAATCAGAGGCCTTCATATGGTCTGACTGGAGGTTGTCCAAGTCAGAAAAGGTTGTCTTATTTTGTAAGACATTACCTGCCATTTTTGGTCACCTGCCATTTCTTGTTCTTTGACTTTGGTCAAAAGTCTACCTTTGACTGGTCAAATGTTGACCATTGACACTTTGACTTTTGTCCACATGTCATGCACCTATTGGAGAGCTGGTGGGGGCCTGTCCCCCTGCCAGAACCTGGCAAGGAGGAGGGCGCACGCCACCCTTGGCGTGTGCCCAAGTTGGAGGCGCCTAGGAGTCCCTGTTGGACAGGGACTCCATCTCCTTTTTGGATTCCAATTAGAGTTCTCCTAAGAACCAACTTTGACTGGTCTTAGGCACCCTCTAAGGAGGAATCCAGGGGACTCTATTCCCACCAATCAGATTTAGATCTGATTTCACAAAGAGTTGTGATTGGTTGGGAAGAAGAGGAGTTGGATCACAGACAGTCTATAAATAAGACCCTGCGCCCAACTCAATTGTGATTGGAAGTGATTGAAAGAATCACAATTCCCATGCCCCAAGGCTGCCTCTCCCCTCTTCCTCCATGCCAAACCACCTTCTCCCTCTCCTCTCCACGTCCAAAAGGAGTTTTGGACCTTGGTTGGTGCAATCCAGATCAAAGAAAGGCGACTGAAAGCTAGAAGGCTGCGCTGCTGCAAAGGACGACTGCTGATCTTCAAAAGGAGTTTTGAAGATCCTCCAGATCAGATCCAGATCTAATTTTTGGAGACATGATAGAGAAGAAGAGGATCTCCAGATCCAGCCTGAGTGGATACCGGTAGAGGCCAGGCACTTGCGTGGCTAGATCCAGAACCTTCCGCTGCATACAGGATCATCAACGGGTAATAGGATTACCCACTTCAAGGTAAATTAAATTTGATTTAATTTATCTAATTTTATTTAATTTCTAAAATAATAATAATCAGATCTAAAACATCTTAGATCTGATTTAGATCAAAGAGAAAAATTTTTGAAATATATCTCCTGATCTGATCAGATCTGAACGAACCTGGTCCGAAAATCAGGATTTTCCTTCTTCACAATTTGGACCTTTTTTGCAGCTATGCATTACCTTAGTGAGGAAAACAATAGCGCTCCCACTAACCTTTGAAAATACATGGTTCCTGCTCATTCTTGATGGTACTAAATAATTTGATCAATCATTAAAATGAGTATTCCAGCTTCGAGATGCTTACTTAAGTCCATATATGGATCTTTGAAGCTTTCATACTTTCTGATCAACATCACTGGAAGTGAAACCTAGCAGATGTTTCATATAAATATCTTGCTCAAAGTATCCATTTAAGAACATTGTTTTCACGTCCATTTTTCATATATCATAATCGAAATAGGCTGTAACAGCAAGCAATGTATGGATGGATTTTAGCATGGCTACTGGCGAAAAGGTATCCTAATAGTCAATTCGTTCGCACTAACTATACCCTTTTGCCACTAATCTAGCTTTGAATGTCTCTACATTTCCATCTACACCAATCTTTCTCTTATAGATCCATTTATATCCAATAGATACTATACCTTCAGGTGGATCTACCAAGGTCTAGACTTGATTTGAGTATATCGAGTCAATTTTTGACTTCATTGCCTCTAACCATTTCTTAGAGTCGATATTCGATATCGCCTCGTCATAGGTTTTGGAATCATCACCATGAACCCCATTACCTATGAGGAATATTTTCTCTACTTCCTCTGAAATAGTACCTAAGTACCTCTCAGGGGGATGGAAAATTCTTTCCAATCTATGAGGTGGAGGAGGTAGTGATTGTATTGGCTCAACCTGATTTGGTTTCATAGGATCCTTAGCTCGTAGCTCTTGTGAGATTTTCTCCTCGAGCTTGATATGCTTTCCAATGCCACCATCTTGAATAAACTATTTTTCAAGAAGGATGGCATGTCGACTCACCATCACATTGTGGTCTTCTGGAATGTAGAAATAATATCCTAATGTCTCTTTAGGATATCCTATGAATGAAGCTCTAAAGGACCTATAGTCTAACTTATCTGCTTGTTATCTTTTAACATGAGCCGAACAATCCCAAATTCTGAGAGCCATGCATGTACTTAGCCTCTACCAGTATTCACTAAGATAGAATCTGAATGTCTTCTTTTCATGGATCTCTACTCTAAAAATTAGATCTGGATCTAATTTGAAAAGCCTTCAAAATGACTTCTGAGGGCAGTCTGTTTGTCCCACGAACACCATCACGTAGATGCTGAATCTTGTGCCAAAAATCTTGGACCTTCAACTCAGATTTATGCCTAACCTTTTAGACATATAGAAGAGAGGAAGAGGAGGATAGAGGGCTGTGGATATCAGAGGGAAGGCTCCTTTGGGTATGGAAAAAATAAATTATGTTGAGGCAATTTTGTGAGAAGAGTTCTTATACAAGATATAGCATAAAGAGTCCCTTTTTGATCAAAAACCTTATTAATTTGACCATTGATACTCTTGGACCTGATCTCCATGAAAATCCCCAGATCTCATCTAATTTTGATGCCAAAAATCTATCTAGAAGATGGCGGCATGAAAGGATAAGGAAGAGTCCATGTGCGTCTAGGACTCTTCTCTCAAGTGTTTGATCCAAATAAAACTCTATCAAAACCTAGTGTAGGAACCTCCAAAAGTCACAAAATTTTGTACACCCAAAGTATAGTTCATGCCCTATAGCATATCTAAAAATTAAAGTAAAATAATTTCTAAATAATTTTTTAAAATTCTCTGATCATGTGACCCTTAATTCTCTTAATTAAGCCAACTATTGACCCTAGTCCAATTGCACTAGGAATGAATTTAATTTTCATAATTAATTTAACCTAGATTTATTTCAGTCAGATGAAAATAAACCCACTCAAGATACAAGAATGAGTTAAATCAAATTTGACTCGACTGCAATGAATCAGAAAGATTACAAAAGGAGAAAGTTGGGCTCAATCGTGTGCTAGCATGATTACCTTGAACCTGATTGGATCTAATCCAAATCAATTGAACTAGGTTAGCTCAATTGATGACATCTAGACCCAAACCTTATTTTTGTGACCCAGTTAGGTTCAATTCTATATGGTAATGAGACATGTCGTGATCTCCATCATCGACATCATCGACACACCTTTCGATGGACCAAATTTTTCTGATTCATACAATTAGAATAATCGATCATCAAAATCATTTTAATTACTCTCAAAATCTACTAGTGACACCTAGTAGTATATGGTGGCAACCCATCAGAACTAAAGGTGAACCTCTCGGTGTAGCTACCTATATGATTGGATTCTTCTATTTTGAGCTCCGATAGGAATAGGGTTGAGGTGAACTCATCAAGCCCAATATCCTCGCTTCGAGTCCTATGTAAAACCCTTTATAGAAACTCTTTCTATCATCTTCACTCTGCCATGGCCATGGGCTTATGGACTCGATTCTCATGATCATCATAGGGCTACTCCTCATCTACCGAGGTAGATAGATCTCTTATTGGTGAAATCCAATTCCTATAATGAACGTACTGTAGCCAGCATACACCTCAGAATTCTGAATGACTAGGAGACCGACTTATGGTGTAGTCAAACAACAACACCCTCAAGGTGAATTGTCGATGCACCTTAGATCAAAGAACTAGATACATTACTGCAACATCGAGTCAGTCATCGATGAGAAGGTAAACTTTCTTATGAATGCTCGAGGTGGTCACACTCAGTGCTCTCGTTCTCTAACAAGTATCTGTAATCTTGCTCTGGTGTCTCCACACCATAGACTCAAGACTCATCTACTCAAAAGAAGCGATCATACACCAACCTTCTATAGGTGGAGTGGTGCTCCCAAGCCTTGGAAGGCCATGGGCGGAGCTAGGGTGAGGGCTCCGGGGAGGCTAGGACAGGTGTGGTCCTAAGACTAGGATAGGAATTGTCCTAGGTTGGAGGTGGCATGTAGCTCTCCATGGGCTTAAGGTTTGAGTATTGAGAGCCTCAAGGGGCTTGGTTGGTGCTTCGAAGATCTGAGATTCAAGATGGAGCAAGGAACCAAAATCGAAGAATCAAGACTGTAGAAAGGACATTTTCTATAGGTTAGCTAGTTCAGTCCAAAATTAGATCGTTTAAGTCTCAGAGATAGGCAAAATAGAAAGATCAAGTTTCAGGACTGTAGGCATAGCACAGAACTGGGCTGGCTCAGTTTCAGATTGAGCTGACCTAGTGAAACTTAGTCAGCTCAATGCTGAGACTGAGCCAACTCAGTGCGTGGATAGAGTTATGTGAGGGTCTATTTTGGGCTAGGGTCTGGATTGATCCTAGGGGTCTTAAGGCCTGGTTTGAGAGGTCTTAAGGAGGCTAATTCATATATGGATTGGGATTAGATCCAGAGGATGAGAGCATGTGAGACTTGGGCTCAGCGAGTGCTTTCATGTATTGGGTTAGCCTAAGAAAACTTTTTAAGCTATAGTTTATTAGGGTTCATGTGGAAACTCTAGGATATATAAAATAGGATATTATAACTTTTACAATAGAAGGGAATACAATTGAGCTTTTCTTCCTAACTCTCTTCTCTTTGGTTCTAACACCAAAACCCTAGCTTCTCTCATCTTTCTTAGATCTTCTTCAATTTGCTGGATTAACATGTAGGTTTATGCAAGAGATCGGATCTACGACTAGGGCTCTAAGCAGCCATAGGAACAAAAATTGGTATCAGAGCAAGGTTGAGCATGAAGGAGGAAGAAGATCAATTTTTAGTAGAGATCAGTAGTGAGATTCAGATCTAAAAACTTTCTCCAGGCTTTGTGAGGAAGAAAGAGATCATAAGGCTGCTGTCCACCTTCTCTAGTCAAGGTATTTCTCAAATCTATCTATTTGCTGTTATTTGATTCGGATTGATCATGGAGAATAATGGATTGAAGGTAGGATTAGAGAAGTTTGATGAAAAAAAGTTTCATGATGTGGATGGTAAGGATGGAGGATCTGTTGGTTCAGATGAGATTGGATTCAGCCTTGGAAGATAGGTCAGAGGAGATCATAGACAAGGAGTGGGTGTCCTTGGAGAAAAGGGCATATGCTATGATTAAGGCTTGTTTGGTGGATGAGATTTTGTATGGTGTGTTGGAGGAGAGAACACCCAAAAGATTATGATCGAGGTTGCAGCAGTTGTACATGGGAAAGGACATGTACCATAAGTTGATGTTGAAGAAGCAACTGTATAGCCTTCGGATGTAGGAGGGCGAGGATGTTGTGGGGCATATTCAGCGGTTCGATCGGATGAGCATGGACTTGCTCAATATAAGAATGGATTTAGAAGAGGTGGACAAAAGTCTATTATTGCCATATTCGCTATCCAAGAGCTTCGATCCATTGGTGATAACTTTACTTTATGGTAAGGAGATATTGGTATACGAGGAGATCATATCAGTGCTCAGGTTCAATGAGCAACGAGAATAGATGATGAAGAGGGATGTCTTCTAGGAGAGTCTTTTGGTTTCAGAGAAGCACAAGAAAGGAAAGAAGGGTGAATAGAGGAGCAGCAAAGGGTCCAAGAGATGCTTCAAGTATGGAAAAGCAGGGTGCTTTAAGTGGGAGTGTTTGCTTTCATCAGTACAGTCGCTGAAAGTGAAGATTCGGATGAAATCTTTGTGGTCTCAGAGGAGCCCGTAGGGTACGGTGTATCTGAGATGATTTCGAATAGGTCTGTGGAGTGTAGAGGGTTCGAAGGTGTGGTGACAATGTTCAAGGTACAGCGATAGGCCCAGTAGTGCAGCATTGGATGGTTGACCTCAAGGGACTCAAAGATAGAATCGACTTCTACAGCATCAAGGAGACTTTAGCTCCAGGTGGAGCACCGGGTAGAGGTGGCTTCATGGGTGGAGGAAGCATGACATGGGTTCAAAACAGAGGGGTGTAGAGGGAGGACCTATATCCCAGCACCAGTGCTGGGACTGTACAAATCCAGGTGGAGAGGATTATGTAGAGAGATAGGCGTGGCTCTGAGGGGACAGTGTCAGGTGGAGCATCAGGATATGCGGCGAGTGCTGGTAAAGAAACATTGCATGATCTCCATGGAAGTCTAGGATAGGTGATGCAGCTACCAAGCAAAAGGATACCTATAACTCCAAAGGTGGTGCAGAGAAACAAGCCAAGGACTTCAGTGGTGGAGGCGATCATCCCGAAGGCCTCAAAGGGAGCTCAGTAACTAAAAAAGAATGGTAGTAGCAAGGTGAGCATGAGGGGCTATCAGGACATGCAAGGATAGTAGGATCGTGCAGGAAGATGTTGTCAGGTGTGCCAAGGCTTGGGCGCACCAAGGTGAAGATTGTAGGTGGTGTGGTGCTCCCAAGCCTTGGGAGGCCACGGGTAGAGCCAGGGTGAGGGCTCCAGGGAGGCTAGGATAGATATGGTCCTAGAGCTAGGATAGAAGTTGTCCTAGGGTGGAGGTGGCATGTAGCTCTCCACGGACTTGAGGTTCGAGTATTGAAAGCCTTAAGGGATTTGGTTGGTGCTTCGAAGATCAAGGATTCAAGATGGAGCAAGAAATCAAAGTCGGAGAATCAAGACTGCAAAAAGGTTATTTTCTATAGGTTAGCCGGCTCAATCCAAAATTGGGTCGGCTAAGTCTTAGAGCACAGGCAAAATAGAAAGGTCGAGTTTCGGGACTACAGGCATGGTATAGAACTAGGTCGGCATAGTTTCAGACTAAGCTAACCCAGTGAAACTTAGTCAGCTCAGTGCTAAGATTAAGCCGACTCAGTGCACGAGCAGAGTTATGTGAGGGTCTATTTTGGGCTAAGGTCTGGATTGATCCTAGGGGTCTTAAGGCCTAATTTGAGAGATCCTAAGGGGGCTAATTCGTATATAGGTTGGGATTAGATCCAGGGGATGAGAGCATGTGAGACTTGGGCTCGGTGAGTGCTTTCATATATTGGATTAGCCTAAGGGAGTTTCTTAAGCTGTGGTTTATTAGGATTCATGTGGGAACTCTAGGATATATAAATTAGGACTTTATAACTTTTACAATAGAAGAGAATACAATTGAGCTTTTCTCCCTAACTTTCTTCTCTCTGATTCTAACTCTAAAACTCTAGCTTCTCTCATCTTTCTTAGATCTTCTTCAGTTTGTTGGATTAACACCCAGGTTCATTCAAGAGATCGGATCTACGACTGTGGCTCTGAGCAGCCGTAGGAACAACACCTTCCAGATCAATCACCATCCTCATGATGATCCTACGGTCAGAAGCAGTTTAGGAGTTAATTATAAAAATTCATGTCTTAAATTTTTAACTCTTTGAAAGTATGAATTATCATTATCATTAACTCAAAGGATACATCACATACACTTTAAATATACACTATGATAGAAAATAATCTTTTTATTAATTTATAGTCAAAATTATAAAATTATCCTTAGAAGTGTATTACAAGTGTTAGCCAATCTGGCTTCTAGGGCACACATCTTGCAGCCCGAATCTTAGATACCCACAAACTGATTGGATAAAACTACAAGGATTGGCTAAGGAACTTCAAAATTATTTTTGAGTTTGGAAAAGCTAATCTATGTATTGGACCAGGACCCCCCCCCACCTTACCAGCACGTCCGATCGTGGATCAAAGAGCATCTCATGAAAAGTTGTTGGACAATGATAACAAGGTCAGGTGCTATATGTTGGGCTCAATGTCTGATGAGTTGCAGCACCAACATGGAGACATTAAGACTACACACCAAATATTGGCTTACCTATAAGAGTTGTTTGGTGAACAGAGTCGCACAGTATGTTATCAAGTCTCAAGAAGACTCTTTAAGGTGTAGATGCATGATGAGCAGTCGATCAAAGATCATTGCCTGACGATGATCAAGAACCTAGAAGAGCTTAAAAAGCTCAGTGTCTTGATGGATAAGGATCTACAGATTGATGTGATCCTACAATTCTTGAGCAATTTGTATGGGTAGTTCATCATAAATTTTCATATGAATAAACTCTAGTGCACCTTGACCGAGTTAATGAATAGCTAATTTTTGAAGGATTCAAAGGGCTCATTCATGCTGTGGAGCAAACTTCTTCCAAGAGAAAGTCTTTTAGAAAGAAGAAGAAGTCTGTAAAGAAGTAGAAAATAGAAGGGAAAAGGAACGGCGAGCCAAAGAAGAAGACCACGGAGAAGAAAAATTATTTTCACTGCAACTTCAATGGTCATTAGAAGTGGAACTGCCCTACATACCAGGCCAGCCTAAAGAATAAGAAGGAAGGAGGACCAAAATAGTCTAGAGATAGTATTAATGTAAGGTATCTATAGCATCTTAAGCTAGGTCATATAGCTCAAGACAGGATTAACAAATTGGAGAAATTTGGACTAATGGATCCATTAGCTTTCGAGTCATATCCAATTTATAAATCATGCCTTCAAGATAAAATGACCAAGCTTCCTTTTGTAGGACATGGGAAAAGGGCCACAGACCTACTTTCCCTAGTACATATAGATATGTGTGGCAAATTTAATATGTCGGCTAGAGGTAATTTTGCCTACTTTATTACCTTTATCGATGATCTGTCTCGATACGGTTATGTGACCTAATGCGATAAAAGTCTGTAGCCTTTAAAAAGTTTAAGAAATTCATATAAAAAGTACAAAAATAAATCAAAAAGCCCATTAAGGTTCTTTGATTAGATCGAGGAGGTGATACCTCATCGAAAAATTCTAGATTCTCAAGATGTTGAAAAATATGTTCTAAAGTCAATCATCAGCTTGTTAATAGTTGTACTATCTTATAATTATAATTAATTTATTAATAAATCAAATAAATATTTTTATATTTTTATCATAAAGTCTACAACTTCTAATGAACTTTATTATTGTGATGAAATCTTTAGGATAATTTAGTTTTGATAAAGAGAGAATTTATCGATTAGTCCTTAAACTATTCACAACCAAATAATACACTATTAATTAGGAGGACAGTATTTATCAAGCATAGGTCATTGTATATCATACTTAACCAAGGAGTCTGGAGACACTGATATGGCATACAAGTGAGATCTAAGGGTACATCGTCACGAAACGTGACCAACATTAGAGCATTTTGCTATCAAGAATTGCTCTATTGGGATATAGGTATAAGTATTCCTTAGATCTGAGATCATCATAGTGGTTTACAAGCAACTCACTGTGCTTTGGTACCGAACTAACTAAATTTTTAATTCAGTAATGAAAGATTTCTAGGTACAGTCAAGTACTTGCGAAGTCAATGAGTGATCGAGATGGAATTGACCACTCCAAGAGTTATAGAAAAATGCATCACTATATTTCAATATAGCGAAACCTTGGCCATGGTAATCAATGAGATGGATTTGGTATTTTGAAATACAATATGGATGACCTAATTAGGGTTAACAGTTAAACTCTAAGGTGTCCTACGAGCATTTAAGTCAAGAAAATGAATTATGAAAACTATATCTACATGGGTTCTAAGGATGATGTTCTACACATTCAACCTATCCGACCATCGAGTACCATTTCTAGATGGTCACTTTGATGTTGGAAAATATGTCCTAAAACCAATCATCTAAGTGGTAGATGATTAGAATTAGTATATAAATTATCTAATAATAATAGTTATTTGATCGGTTCATCATAAAAAGTTCTATCTTCCTTAAATGAACTCCTAAATTATGATGAGTCTAGACACAATCATCGATAAGAGGTTCGATGGTTCTAATTTACACGATAAATATAGTATATATGAGAAATATGATGTAGTCATTTATCAATCATTTTCTTCAATGGATGGAGTCTGTTGCTCAGATGAGATAAAATTCACTGATGTGAGTTTATTGAAGGAAAATCCTGATTTTCCGGTCCAGGTTCGTTCAGATCTGATCAGATCAAGAGATATATTTCAAAAATTTTTCTCTTGATCCCAATCAGATCTTGATATGTTTCAGATCTGATTCTTATTATTTTAATAAATAAAATATTAAAAAGATAAATTAAATCAAATTTAATTTACCTGATTTGGGTAATCCTATTACCCTGTTGATGATCCTGATTGCAGCGGAAGGTTCTGGATCTTAGCCACGCAAGCGCCTGGCCTCTACCGGTATCCACTCGGGTTGGATCTGGAGATCCTCTTCTTCTCTATCACACCTCCAAAAATCAGATCTGGATCTGATCTGGAGGATCTTCAAAACTCTTTTGAAGATCAGCAGTCGTCCTTTGCAGCAGCGCAGCCTTCTTGCTTTTGATCGCCTTTCTTTCTTGATCTGAATCGCACCAACCAAGTCCAAAACTCCTTTTGGACGTGGAGAGCAAGGGGAGAAGAGACTATGGCATGGAGAAGGAGGGGAGAGGCAGCCTTGGGGCGTGGGAAACTTTCTCAATTGAATCTCATTAGAATCTGAGTTGGGCGCAGGGTCTTATTTATAGACTAAGCTTGTGATCCAACTCCTCTTCTTCCCAACCAATCACAACCCTTTGTGAAATCAGATCTAAATCTGATTGGTGGGAATAGAGTCCCCTGGATTCCTCCTTAGAGGTGCCTAAGACCAGTCAAAGTTGGATTCTTAGAAGAACTCTAATTGGAATCCAAAAAGGGAGATGGAGTCCTTGTCCAACAAGGACTCCTAGGCGCCTCCAACTTGGGCACACGCCTAGGGTGGCGTGCGCCCTTCTCCTTGCCAGGTTCTGGCAGGGGGACAGGCCCCCACCAGCTCTCCAATAGGTGCATGACATGTGGTCAAAAGTCAAAGTGTCAATGGTCAACGTTTGACCAGTCAAAGGTAGACTTTTGACCAAAGTCAAAGAACAAGAAATGGCAGGTGACCAAAAATGGCAGGTAATGTCTTACAAAATAAGACAACCTTTTCTGACTTGGACAACCTCCAGTCAGACCATATGAAGGCCTCTGATTGAGCACAAACTCCTTTGGCTCAGACAGGACAACTTATTTATGATAGTAAAAGAAGAACGTTAGGTTCAATCGAGTGCTAGCACGATTTCCTTGAACCTAATTGAATCTCATTCAGATCAATTGAACTAGATCAGTTCAATTGATGATCACCAGATTCAAACCCTTGTTTGTGTGACCCAGTTAGGTTCAGTTCTGTATGGTAATGGGATATGTCATGATCTCTATCATCGACATCATCGAAACTCCTTTCGATGGATCAGAACTCTTCTGATTCGAACAGCTAGAATGATCGATCATCTAAATCATTCTAATTGCTCCCAAAATCCACCAGTGACACCTAGCAGTATATGGTGGCAACCCATCAGAGCTGAATGCGAACCTCTTGGTGCAGCTACCTGTGTGATTAAGTTCTTCTATCTTGAGCCCCGATCAGATTAGGGTTAAGGTGAACTCGTCAAACCCTAGTCTCTGTCATATGATGTAATCATTCGATTCGAGTCCAATGTGAAAATCTAAATAGAAACTCTTTCTATTATTTCACTCTACCATGGCCATGGATTTCTGGACTTGATTCTCATGATCATCATAGGGCTGCTCCTCTACCACCGAGGTAGATAGATTCCATCTTGATGCAATCCAGTTCCTACAATGAACATGCTATAGCCAACATACACCTCAGGGTTCCATATGGCTAGGAGACCGAGTAATGGTGTAGTCAAACTATAACACCCTCAAGGTGAACTGCCGATGCATCTCAGGTCAAAGAACCAGACACACTACTGCAGCATCGAGTCAGTCATTGACGAGAAGGTAGACTCCCTAATGACTACTCGAGGTGGTCACGCTCAGTGCCCTCGTTCTCTAACGAGTACCTGTACTCTCGCTCCGGTGTCTCCACACCGTAGACTCAAGACTCATCTACTAAAGAGAAGCGATTGTACACCAACCTTCCGGATCAATCACCATCCTCGTGATGATCCTATGGTCGGGAGCATTTTATGAGTTAATAATGATTATTCATGTCTTAAATTTTCAACTCTTGAAAATATGAATTATCATTACCATTAACTCAAAGGATGTATCACAGACACTAAATACACATATGTGATAGAAAATAACCCATTTTATTGATTTTAGTCAAAATTATAATTTTGCCCCTAGAAGTGTATTACAAGTGTCAGCCAATTCTGGCTTCTAGGGCACATATATCTAACAATCTCCCACTTGTCCTAAAGCCAATTGGCTACAAGTCTAAGTCCCATCTTCTCAAGGTGGGCTTCGATCTTCTGCTGGCCCAACGGCTTTGTAAGTGGGTCTGCCACATTATCTGCGGAGTTGACTCTCTTGACCTCGACATAACCCTTCTCGAGGTAATCGCGGATGAGGTGGTATCGCCGCTCAATATGCTTGGATTTCTGGTGAGACCTCGGCTCCTTAGCAAGGGCTATGGCGCCATTGTTGTCGCAGTATAGAGGAATGGCATCTGATGGCATTACTCCAATTTCTGCAGCAAACTTCTTGTACCAGAATGCTTCCTTCGCAGCCTCTGATGCAGCGATATATTCTGCTTCCATGGTGGAATCTGCTATCACCGTTTGCTTGGAACTCTTCCAGCTGACAGCTCCACCATTGCACACAAACAGACTCCCAGATGTCGACTTTCGATCATCTATATCGGACATGAAGTCCGAGTCTGTGTATCCCTGGACTTGGAGTTCTCCATTACCAAAGACCAACATCATATCCTTAGTTCTTCTCAAGTACTTAAGGATACATTTCACAGAAGTCCAGTGTTCTTCACCTGGATTTGACTGATATCTGCTTGTGACACTCACAGCATGGGCTATATCAGGTCGTGTACATAGCATGGCATACATGAGGCTCCCTATTGCAGAAGCATAAGGGATCTTGCTCATGCGTTCTATTTCCTCAGGTGTGCTGGGGCACATCTTCTTGGAAAGATGAATACCATGTCTGAAGGGTATTAATCCCCTCTTAGAGTTTTCCATACTAAACCTCTTTAGTACTTTCCTCTATGTACATCTTCTGTGAAAGTCCTAGCATCCTATTCGGTCTATCCCTATAGACCTTAATTCCTAGAATAAAGGATGCTTCACCTAGGTCTTTCATGGAGAATTCCTTGGACAACCACATCTTGACTGATGTCAACATGGGAATATCATTCCCAATAAGGAGGATGTCATCCACGTACAATACGAGGAAGACAACAGCGCTCCCACTGACCCTTTTGAAAACACATGGTTCCTCTTCATTTTTGATGAAACCAAACTTTTTGATCACATCATTGAAACGAGTGTTCCAGCTCCGAGATGCTTGCTTAAGTCCATATATGGACCTTTGCAGCTTGCAAACCTTGTGATCAGTATCACTGGATGTGAAACCTAGCGGCTGTTCCATATAGATATCTTCCTCAAGATATCCATTTAGGAATGCCGTTTTCACGTCCATTTGCCATATTTCATAATCGAAATAGGCTGCAACAGCAAGCAATGTGCGGATGGATTTTAGCATAGCTACTGGGGAAAAGGTATCCTGATAGTCAATGCCTTCGCGTTGACTATAACCTTTTGCCACCAGTCTAGCCTTGAATGTCTCCACATTCCCATCTGCACCAATCTTTCTCTTGAAGATCCATTTACATCCCAATAGGTACTATACCTTCTGGTGGATCTACCAAGGTCCAGACTTGGTTTGAGTGCATCGAGTCAATTTCTGACTGCATTGCCTCTAAGCCATTTCTCGGAGTCGATATCTGATATCGCCTCGTTGTAGGTTTTGGGATCATCACCATGAGCACCATTACCTATGAGGAACATTTCCTCTACATCCTCTGAAATAATACCTAAGTATCTTTCAGGGGGACGGGAAACTCTTTCCGATCTACGAGGTGGAGGAGGTAGTGTTCTTATTGGCTCAACCTGATTTGGTTCCACTTGGTCCTTAGCTCGTTCTGCTTGTGAGACTTTCTCATCAAGCTTGAATCTGCTTTTCCAATGCCGCTATCTTGAATAAACTATTTTTCAAGAAAGATGGCATGTCGACTCACAATCACATTGTGGTCTTCTGGAATGTAGAAATAGTATCCTAATGACTCTTTAGGATATCCTATGAATCGAGCTCTGAAAGGACCTAAACTCTAACTTGTCCGCTTGTTGTCTTTTGACATGAGCCGGACAACCCCAAATTCTGAGATGACTCAGACTTGGTTTCTTACCGTGCCATATCTCATACGGTGTGGTAGGAACGGTTTTAGAGGGAACCCTATTCAGTAGATAGATTGAAGTTAACAATGAGTGTCCCCAAAGAAAATCAGGGAGGTCTGTGAAGCTCATCATGGATCGAACCATATCCAATAGAGTCCGATTTCTCCGTTCTGAAACCCCGTTGAGTTGAGGTGTTCCTGGTGGAGTCCATTGAGAGACTATGCCATTATTCCTTGAGATAGTCTAGGAATTCTCCGGCTAAGGTATTCACCTCCTCGATCTGATCGAAGAACCTTAATGGGTTTTCCTGTTTGTTTTTCTACTTCATGTCTGAATTCTTTGAACTTTTCAAAAGGCTTCAGACTTGTGTCTCATAAGATACACATACCCATACCTAGACAGATCATCGGTAAAGGTAATGAAGTAGACAAAATTGCCTCTAGCCGGCACATCAAATGGGCCGCACACATCAGTATGTACTAGGGCAAGGAGATCTGTGGCCCTCTCCCCATGTCCAACAAAAGGGAGTTTAGTCATTTTGCCTTGAAGACAGGATTCACAAGTTGGATATGACTCGGAAGTCAATGGACTCAATAGCCCATTTTTCTCCAATTTGTTGATCCTATCTTCTGCTATATGACCTAATCTCAGGTGCCATAGATATCTGTCGTTTGGACTATCCCTAGGTCGTTTGGCATTCACGTTTTGCTCGAATAATGAGCATACCTCCAGAAGGACCTTCCTTCTTGTTCTTCAGGGTGGCCAGGTAAGTAGGGCAGTTCCGCTTCCAATGGCCGTCGCTGTTGCAATGGAAACACTTTCCTTTGCCATCGGCCTTTTTCTTCGATTCTGCCTTCTTCTTCTTTGATCCTTCCACCTTTTGCTTTTTCACAGACTTCTTTTTCTTTCCATAAGACTTTCTTTTGGAAGAAGTCCGTTCCATAGCAAGAACTGAGCCTTTAGAACCTTTCATAGAAAGCTCAGCGGTAACCAGCATATTCATTAACTCGGCCAAGGAATTCTGAAGTTTATGCATGTGGTAATTCATGATGAATTGCCCATATGCATCAGTCAAGGATTGCAGAATAATATCGTTCTGCAGGTCCAAGTCCAACTTCACACCGAGCTTCTCAAGCTCTTCCATGTCCTTGATCATTGTCAGACAGTGATCTTGGACTGACTGCCCATCACGCATCTTAGCCTTAAAAAGTCATTTTGTGACTTGATATTTGGCTGCGCGACTCTGTTCACCAAACATCTCCTGCAGGTGAGCCAACATTTGGCGAGCAGTCCCGATATCCTTCATGTTGGCGCTGGAGCTCATCAGACATCGAGCCCAACATGTAATATCTGGCCTTATTATCTTCGTCAATCCATTTTTCCAGAGACGCTCTCTGTTCAACAGATGGACGGGCTGGTAATGGTGGGAGGGTCCTGGTCCAAAACATGGGTTAACTTCTCGGAACCCAAAATAATTTTTGTAGTTCCTGAGCCAATCTTTATAATTGGGTCCAGTCAGTCTATGTGTGTCCAGGATACGTGCCAATGGGTTGGACGCAGACATTTTCCTGTAGAGAGTCAAAGATTCTAGTTAGATACTGTAATTTTGACTTGACCAATTTGTTTAGGGATTTTATTTTTAAACAAATTAGCTCCCACTATTTTCTCGGATCCCTACACTCCCTCTGTAGAGATGCGAAAATCTCCACGATTAATGATTTCTAGTGGGTGGTGCGGTCTCACCAACTGACTCATCACCTCACCTAACAGTTATTGGTGATGGGTTAGCCAATGAGTGAACAACTCTTGTTCAATGATTCTCTAATCATGGTGCACCCAAACTTGGTCTCTAATTCATGAATCTCACCGTATCCGAAATATTGATCCACTCCTTAGTTAAGTCAGACCCACCATTTGCATAGACTGGGTTCCTAATTGAGTCTCTCACCGTATCCGAAATATTGAGCCCAACTCATCCTCCAGCCCATAGCATCCAATGCCTAATAGACATGGTTGCATCTTCCCGGTGCAACTGAGCCACTGTATCCAGCCGAGAACAATCAACCCCGGGAAGGGCCCGCACATCTACAATGGTGGAAGACCTCAGACTTAATCTTTTCTTAGGGAGAATTGATTCAGGTCTCATTAAACTAGACTTGGCTTAGTCATAACAATTATGACTAACCTAGTGGCATGGGTTAGCTCGGATTATTGACCACCTCAGATCAGAACTGTGTCAACAGATATGGCCAGGTAAGTGAGACCGGTGGAAGGAATATGCCATTAACTCGTACAAGAACGCATTCAGGTCGAGTAGCTTCCAATTAAAAACCAGTCGGTCGTCTGTGCCAAACTTACCTTAGACACCAAATTGTTGAGTCAGAACCAATTGGGTTAGCCTACAATCCAGACTCTAACCTCTGAGCCTAATTAGGTCTTGCTTGATCGTGACTCGATCTTGACCCAGACTTAATCCTATTAGGCTGGTCAATTTAAGCATTGTTGATCCCATCTAACCAACTCTTGATTCGGTTTGATCAACCGCTTAGACCTAATTGAGCTACCCAAGCCCGAACCCAGTATTATGAATATGTCTTAGATCTGAAATTCTCAATTTTAGACCTAATTAATATTCCATAAACTTAATTCTTAATTAAGTAGGGTTCATAAACAAAATATGCACAATAAATCCTAGGGTTTCAGGATCTAGGGTTTTGCAGAAAGTAAGTTTTGGGTTTCTGATTAAGGACGAACACGCAGCACCCCTACACATCATAAGAACACCCCATCGAATGGGAAGAGAGGGCCTTTAAACCCTTCTTCGTTCTTATGACCGGACGGCCAAGAGGAACGCCTTAATCAGGAACATTCAATACTACAAAACAATATCAGATCTATATCATATATCTCATATATAAAGTAGATCTAATCATGGCATATTTTGCATACATCTCATGTATCAAAATCATGCATATTTTCAGATCTAAATTATCTCATAATAATCTAAAAAATTAGATTTAAATTGATCTAATCAAAATAAATTCTAATCTAGACAATTATGTAGAACTATTCTACAACTAGTCTAGACATGCATCAATCATATCTCATATGATATTCAAAAAATTAAATAATTTTTATTTGCTATTTTTTAGATGTTATTATAACACTTATAATATCAAAAAATAGTAAATAAAAAGATCTAAAATATGATTTAATCAGATTAAATCAAAAACATGCAAGACTATTCTATAGAACTATTCTATTCTAGAACTAGTCATGCATATCTTCTAATCTTAGATCCAAATTATTTAATTTTAATTTTTTCTGATTTCAGATCTGATCACATCTCATGTGACATCTGAAATCAATTATTTTTTAATTAAAATAAATTTAAAATCAGATCTAAACAATTTTAGAACCATGGCTCTGATACCAGTTGAAGGGAAATCCTGATTTCCTGGACCAGGTTCGTTCAGATCTGATCAGATCAAGAGATATATTTCAAAAATTTTTCTCTTGATCCCAATCAGATCTTGATATATTTTCAGATCTGATTCTTATTATTTTAATAAAATAAAATAAAATAAGATAAATTAAATCAAATTTAATTTACCTGATCTTGGGTAATCCTATTACCCTGTTGATGATCCTGTTTGCAGCGGAAGGTTCTGGATCTTAGCCACGCAAGCGCCTGGCCTCTACCGGTATCCACTCAGGGTTGGATCTGGAGATCCTCTTCTTCTCTATCACACCTCCAAAAATTAGATCTGGATCTGATCTGGAGGATCTTCAAAACTCTTTTTGAAGATCAGCAGTCGTCCTTTGCAGCAGCGCAGCCTTCTTGCTTTTGATCGCCTTTCTTTGATCTGAATCGCACCAACCAAGGTCCAAAACTCCTTTTGGACGTGGAGAGCAAGGGGAGAAGAGACTATGGCATGGAGAAGGAGGGGAGAGGCAGCCTTGGGGCATGGGAAACTTGATCTCAATCATATCTCTTTCATTACAATCTGAGTTGGGCGTACAGGGTCTTATTTATAGACTAAGCTGTGATCCAACTCCTCTTCTTCCCAACCAATCACAACCCTTTGTGAAATCAGATCTAAATCTGATTGGTGGGAATAGAGTCCCCTGGATTCCTCCTTAGAGGTGCCTAAGACCAGTCAAAGTTGGTTCTTAGAAGAACTCTAATTGGAATCCAAAAAGGAGATGGAGTCCTTGTCCAACAAGGACTCCTAGGCGCCTCCAACTTGGGCACACGCCTAGGGTGGCGTGCGCCCTTCTCCTTGCCAGGTTCTGGCAGGGGGACAGGCCCCCACCAGCTCTCCAATAGGTGCATGACATGTGGTCAAAAGTCAAAGTGTCAATGGTCAACGTTTGACCAGTCAAAGGTAGACTTTTGACCAAAGTCAAAGAACAAGAAATGGCAGGTGACCAAAAATGGCAGGTAATGTCTTACAAAATAAGACAACCTTTTCTGACTTGGACAACCTCCAGTCAGACCATATGAAGGCCTCTGATTGAGCACAAACTCCTTTGGCTCAGACAGGACAACTTATTTATGATAGCAAAAGAAGAACGTTAGGTTCAATCGAGTGCTAGCACGATTTCCTTGAACCTAATTGAATCTCATTCAGATCAATTGAACTAGATCAGTTCAATTGATGATCACCAGATTCAAACCCTTGTTTGTGTGACCCAGTTAGGTTCAGTTCTGTATGGTAATGGGATATGTCATGATCTCTATCATCGACATCATCGAAACTCCTTTCGATGGATCAGAACTCTTCTGATTCGAACAGCTAGAATGATCGATCATCTAAATCATTCTAATTGCTCCCAAAATCCACCAGTGACACCTAGCAGTATATGGTGGCAACCCATCAGAGCTGAATGCGAACCTCTTGGTGCAGCTACCTGTGTGATTCAAGTTCTTCTATCTTGAGCCCCGATCAGATTAGGGTTAAGGTGAACTCGTCAAACCCTAGTCTCTGTCATATGATGTAATCATTCGATTCGAGTCCAATGTGAAAATCTAAATAGAAACTCTTTCTATTATTTCACTCTACCATGGCCATGGATTTCTGGACTTGATTCTCATGATCATCATAGGGCTACTCCTCTACCACCGAGGTAGATAGATTCCATCTTGATGCAATCCAGTTCCTACAATGAACATGCTATAGCCAACATACACCTCAGGGTTCCATATGGCTAGGAGACCGAGTAATGGTGTAGTCAAACTATAACACCCTCAAGGTGAACTGCCGATGCATCTCAGGTCAAAGAACCAGACACACTACTGCAGCATCGAGTCAGTCATTGACGAGAAGGTAGACTCCCTAATGACTACTCGAGGTGGTCACGCTCAGTGCCCTCATTCTCTAACGAGTACCTGTACTCTCGCTCCGGTGTCTCCACACCGTAGACTCAAGACTCATCTACTAAAGAGAAGCGATTGTACACCAACCTTCCAGATCAATCACCATCCTCGTGATGATCCTATGGTCAGGAGCAATTTTATGAGTTAATAATGATTATTCATGTCTTAAATTTTCAACTCTTGAAAATATGAATTATCATTACCATTAACTCAAAGGATGTATCACAGACACTAAATACACATATATGATAGAAAATAACCCATTTATTGATTTTAGTCAAAATTACAATTTTGCCCCTAGAAGTGTATTACAAGTGTCAGCTAATTCTGGCTTCTAGGGCACATATATCTAACACTAAGGCCAATGGGTATAAGTGTCCCTCCGACCTGAGATCATCATGGTGACTGGCAAGTAACTCATTGTACTTTGATGTCGGACTGCCTGTATTTCTAATATAAGTTTAAAAGGTTTCTAGGTATAGTCAAGTACTTGTAAAGTTGGTGTGTGAGTCAAGATGTGATTGACCACTCCTGATTAACTTCAGAAAGAGAATGACTTGCTATATTTCAATTTAGCAAAACCTAGGCCTGGGTAATCCTCGTGAGGTGTCACAAAATTTGCAAAATTTTGAGACACAATAAAGATGACTTGTATGAGTATTCGACAGCATACTCAAAGTTGTCTTGAGCATTATTGGTCATAGGGATGAATTATACGGTAACCATGGGCTAGGATTCTAAGAATGTTGCTTTGCATACATTCGACCTATCCGAACGTCGAAAACTATTGCTAAATGATAACTTTGATTGATACAAAAATTGGTTTCTGTGCTACTGACTTAGGTTCAAACCTATGGAGTTACACACATTAGAGCTTGAAACCTGATTAGATGGTTAATCAATGATTGAGAATCATTTCAAGATCAAACATTCAATGCGATTGATGTTTGACCTAATGCAAGTATTGTAGGAGGATTAATTAGCAATTGGATTGCTAATTGACTTAATTTGATTGAGCAATTAGACTGAGATCAAGCCTAATTGAATTAGATTTAATTAGAATTAGTTTGGACTTAATTGGGTTAAGTCCAATTGGTTTATTGGATAAGCCAACTGTAAGGAAAAATCAATTTCTAGTTGGACTAGGATTCAAGTGCATCTAATTCCAAATTGACTTTGAATTTAAATCAAAATTAAATATGATTTAATCTGATTTAATTGAGCCCCTAATTAGACTAGGATAAATCTCAATTAGGTTGCATTTAATCTGATTTAAATATGATTTAAATTAGGTTCAAATCTATTTTGATCTAGTCAAACATGAGGAGTCCCAGTTGGACTAAGACTCTCTCTCTTTCTCTTACACCAAAGACCCCACGTCCATTATTCTAATTTTTGATATTTTCTACATGAAATTCCATTCCAAAGAAAAGTATCGACGCCCACATATCATATTTTTTGAGAGTTTGTTATGACTTCATCAAAACAAGAAAGAGTTGGGATTTCTTTCCTTCTTGCAAGAGTCCCCTTTGACCAAACTCTTTTCTCCCTTGTGCACCACCTCTACCCATGCCCTCCTTTTGATTTCTAACCTTTCTTCCTTTCTTTTGGGTATTGGTTTTCTATTTCACATGCCAAAAATCAAGAGAGGAGCGTCCAAGAGTTGGACACCCCATGGAAGTCCTCCTTTCACTAGGTTTTGACCTAGTCTTGCAATAAAAGGTGGACGCCTCTTATGAGATATTTTTAGGATATGAAAAATCCTAGAAAAATTATAAAAAATTAGAGAAAAAGGAGAAGAAGGCATGGAGGATTTTTGGCACCAATATTCATGGAGAAAAGCCTTCAATTAAGATATCAAAGGTTGATGTCTTGAAGAGACAAGGTAAGAGAAGATTGTCTTCTCTTATATTTTTCTTTTATGTTTCTCGCTTTCTATTTTATTTATAATTTTTTATATGATAAAATTTAAGAGAGTGAGAGGATTTGTGTGTGGGATGAGTACTCCAAGTTGTTGGAGCATGATATTATTTTTTTGGACATGATCTAATCATGTCCTGATGAGAGAAGAAGAATAAAAGAAAGGTCTTCTCTTAGGGTTTCTTGGAGAACCCTTTCTTCTCCAATTTTTTTTGGGATTTTTGTATGAATAAAATTAAAAATCTTAGATTTGGAAACTTAAAAAAATCCTAGAGGAAAAGGTCTCCTCTTGTCCTAGCATAAAGATGTTTTCAGGACATCAACCATCGATGTCCTAAAGGAGAAGATTTATCTTCTCTTAGGATTTATTTTTTTTTATTTTATTTTTTGATTTATAAGAGATCCAAAGGTTTGATTTCTTCCTTATTTTTTCTTATATTCTTCATCTCTTGGAGTGACCAAGAGATCTAAAGAACATGTATTTGATTAACCATCAGAAGGGATCCGTAAGAAGCTAGTACTTTGAGCAGATTTTCATTCAACAAACCTCTGATCTATGTTGCAGGTTCATGTGGATCACCTATAGAGATCAGATGCTTGTGCGGCTCTAAAGACAATAATGGATTCAATCATAGAGTTTTAGACTCATGCAAAGATAAGAGATCTGATCTCTTGGTGACCTAGATGCGATCTAGGGTTAGATCTAGAATTATTCTAGATCTAGGTATTGATATAATCAATACCACTTATGATTAATTTAATCTTAAATTTATATTTATATCATAACATATTATAGATTCTTGATATAGGGTTTTATAATTTGATTACATGCATATTATAGATTAAATAGTTTAATCTATGTCTTCCGCTGCTCTATATTTCAAAAAAGTTTTGAAATCTATGCATGAAACTCTACAAATTTTTTAATAGTGATATCAGAGCATCTAGGTTCTTTTATAACATGATCATATTTACATTAGATTAAATCTAAAAATTAAAATTAATTAAAGATCGCACATACTGCCATAAGATTGTCCTGTTATAAGGTTAATCTCTTATAATGAAAAGGTTGTCCTAGTATGTGCTTATCTAAATCTGAATCATGAATAATTTAGATTAGATCTAAGAAAATTTATGATTTAATTTTTTAATTTAAATATAAAATTAAATAAATATTTAATCTATTTTAGATTATTTAGATTAGATCTAAATAATATCAGAATTGCACATACTGCCATAAGGTTGTCCTGTTGTAAGGTTTATCCCTTACAGTGGAAATATTGTCTTATTATATGTTGATCTGAGAAACCTAAATCATAAATATGTTAGATGAGATCTAAAATAATTTATAATTTATTTTTATATTTTAAATCTAATTTTAAATGGTTTATGATCTGATCCACATGATGTGTTTTATGTTTAGATCTACATCCTCTTATTGCATATGTTGATATGTAATTTTTATTTTGAATCTAAAATGTATATGTATGACATATTTATTTTATAAAATTTAAATTAAAAACTTACTTTCTACAAAATCCTAGATTTGAAACCCTAGGATGTGATCTAAACAATAAAATAAATCAGATCTAATATCATGTATTGAATATAATTCAATGCATATTATTTATAATTTAAAAATATTTTAAATAATAAAATTAGAAACTAGTTCTAAGATCCCATAAACCCAAACTTTGAACTTAATTAAGAATTAAGTGATTATTTAGGATCTAGATTTATGATTTGAAGATCCTAAGATAATTTCATAAAATTTGGGTTAAAGGTTAAATGGGTTAGTTTTGATCAGGTCATTAACTGGGTTAGACCTAGGGTTAGATTAAATATGGACTTAGTTAAAAAATTAATCAAACCTAATTAATAGTTAATTAGAATTAGATTATTTCTTTTCTATAGATCAATTCAATAGTTATAGTTGATCACAGTCCATATATCTAACAAATGAACCTGATCGTGGCTCAGTGGTCGAGCCCAACTCTTTAGGCAGACCAAATCAAAACTGACAAACCAATTGGTGTCTAAGGTAAGTCTGGCATTCCAAACTAGTGGTTTTTAATTGGTAGTCCACTTATCTGACCATTTTTTATGGTGTCTAAGGCAAGCCTTGGCAGACCCTCCCACCGATCTTACTTATCTAGCCAATGTGGTTAATCAGATTTTGATTACATTGCTTATTGATTCAAGCTAACCCATGTTACATAGGAAATTAGTGAGACTGATTTCATTCAGTGAGATTGATATAGGTGCCCATGGACCAAAATTGATCCTAATCCTCATCAGTGACTTGTGAAGTTAGTGGGAGGACCTGACTTGGTGAAGTCAATGGGAGCAAATTGGTCCATGTCCTTTCTATCCTTAAATCATTAATAATTTAAATTCTCTAAAATTATTAGGTCCTTAAAATGATGAAGTTATGGAGATAACTGAGTCATAGCCTCCCATTAAGGTGTTTGATAATGAGTCCACTAACTCAATAATCATTGGAGGCCCATAGACCTAGTGCTTATTGACTAATAGAATTATCATTCATCATATGACAATTTGGATGTGTCTCTCTAATGGTGGTTAGGTTGACCAACCATAGTTGGGCTTAATCATTCGTTAGTTAGATGCACCAAGTATGCTCATGTTAATAGTTGGACCTAATGGATCCTTACAGTGGAGGCCCTAGCCTACTGATTAGGTTTCTAGGACAAAATTTAATTACTAGAAGTTGTTTGAAGAAATAATTGGTTATGAACTTATCCTTAGATGTACATGGACTGACCAACCATAGTTGGGCTTGTGTGCAGTCTATGTAGATTCTAGTACCTACTAGGAAATTAAAGCAATTCTCCAAATTAGAGATAGAGGCTACCAATTCGAATAAAATAGTAGAAGAATCTTTAGACTAAAGTCCAAGTCTTTAGACTTAAAATAATTTATATACTTAGGTCATTGTTCTTTTTTGTCAAATTAAGGCTAAACCCTAATTTCTCCTATCACTGTTAGATAGTGAAGACTTATGGACCCAACTTCGATAATCAATATTGAAAGTTGAATTTAGTTCAGCAGTACAAATGGGTTCGTATTGGGGCTTCTGAGCTCAGTCAAAATAATAAGTCCTAAAGGAAGAAGAATTCTCTTGCTTTCCTTGACCATACCAGGCTGAACAAGAGAAAGGAGCAAGAGTTGCTTATCAAGGATATTATATGATAACACCTTAAAATTTCTCTATATGTAATTCTACTACCAAGGTATTAGATACTAGTGGTCTTATGCAATTCATTGCAAGAACTTTAGGTAAGTGGAATGTACACACCTTAGTTAGATTATGTCATGGATGTCTATGTTTGGCATTATAGGCCTAGTCATGTTAACAAGAACAGGATAAATGGGTTAGCTTAAGAAAAAAATCTCAATATCAATGATTGTGAATCTTTGATAGCCTGTGATCTTGTCTTCTTGGAAAGATGACAAAGTCATCTTTTACTGAAAAAGATGAAGGAGCCAATAAAGTTCTAAGTCTCATACATGATGATGTATGTGGACTTATGAACTTAAGTACCAAAGAAAGATATTAGTATTTTATTATAGATGATCTATCTAGGCATGGGAGCATCTAGCCTAAATCATTTGAAATGTTCAAATGATTTAATAATGAAATAGAAAACAAACTAAAAATATATTAGAACTCTTCGATCGGATTGAGAAGGTGAATACTTATTCAGTGAGTTTTGACATATCTAGGAGAGAATTGGATTCTCTCTCAAGTGGATTTTTTTTCAAAACATAGTGTATCTGAAAGAAAAAATTGAACTTTGTTAGACATGGTTCAATCCACTATAAGGTTCACTTATCTGCCAATTTTAGGGTTGTGCTCTTGTGGCTACTAGTTTTACTCTGAAAAAGGTTCTGAGTAAATCTATTGCATAGATTATTTCATATGGATATGGATCAGCGTGAGACTATACACCTAGACCTCCCTCACTTTCCGGAATTTGGGGGTTGGATCGGCCTGAGTGTCAAATATATTTGCACGACAGATGACACTTGGATTCGCTATCCAAAAGTATTTAAGGA
>QRFJ01005356.1:0-49490 GCA_006176705.1 Cocos nucifera | reverse complement strand
ATCCGCAGCTACCACATTTGCCACTAGGTTAGTCATAATTTGTTATGACTAAGCCAAGTCTAGTTTCAATGAGATTCCTGAATCAATTCTTACCTAAGAAAAGATTAAGTTCTGAGGTCTTCCACAATTATAGATGTGCGGGCCCTTTCTGAGGTTGATTGTTCTCGGGCTGGATTACAGTGGCTCAGTTGCACCGAAAAGATGCAACCATGTCTATTAAGCTATTGGATTGCTATCGGCCGGAGGATGAGTGTGAGCATCAATATTTCGGATACGGTGAGAGAACTCACATTAGGAATCCAGTCTCTATGCAAATAGTGGGTCTCTCTGACATTAACATAAGGGAGTTGGATCAATATTTCGGATACGGTGAGATCTCATGAATTAGAGATCCAAGTTTCGGGTCGCGAAACCATGATTAGCAGAATCATTGAACAAGAGCTTGTTCACTCATATGGCTTAACCCAACAAATAACTGTTAGAGTGAGGTGACTATGATGTAAGTTTGGTAGGACCGCACCACCCCACAGAATCATTATATCATGGAGAATTTTCGCATTCTACAGAGGGAGTGTAGGATTCGAGGAAAATTTGGGGAAGCAATTTTTCTAAAAATCAAAATACCTAAATAAATGGTCAAGTCTAAAATTACAAGTACTCTAACTAGAATCTTTGACTCTCTCAGAAATATGTCTGCATCAAACCCATTGGCACGTACCTGACCACAACATAGACTGACTGGATCCAATTATTAAATGACCCCTTCTCACAGGAAACTACAAAATAATTTTTGGGGTTCCAAAAAGTCTATACCTACATTTTTGGAACTAGGCCCTCCCACATTCCAGCTCCGTCCTCATCGTGTAATAGAGTAGTCGTCTCTAGGCACAAAATGGATTGACGAAGATATATAAGCAGATATTACTGTTAGACTATATGTGCCCTAGAAGCCAGAAATTGGCTGACACTTGTAATACACTTTCTAGGGGCAAAATTGTAATTTTGACTATATATAATGAAATGGGGTTATTTTCTATCAACAAGTGTATTAGTGTCTGTGATACATCCTTTGAGTAATGGTAATGATAATTCATATTTTCAAGAGTGAAAATTTTAAGACATGAATAATCATTATTAACTCATAAACGCTTCCCGACCATGGATCATCACGAGGGATGGTGATTGATCGGAAGGTTGGTGTCGATCGCTATCTCTTTAGTAGATGAGTCTTGAGTCTATGGCTGTGGAACACCGGAGCGAGAGTACAGATACTCGTTAGAGAACGAGGGCACTGAGCGGGTGACCACCTCGAGTAGTCATTAGGAAGTCTACCTTCTCGTCAATGACTGACTCGATGCCGCAAGTAGTGTGGTCTGGTTCTTTGACCTGAGATGCATCGGCAGTTCACCTTGAGGGTGTTATAGTTTGACTACACCATTACTCGAGTCTCCTAGCCATATGGACCCTGAGGTGTTATGTTGGGCTGGTACATGTTCATGTAGGAACTGGATTGCATCAAGATGGATCTATCTCCTCGGTGGTAAGAGGAGTAGCCCTATGATGTGATCATGAGAATCAAGTCCGAACCATGGCCATGGAAGAGTGAAATAATAGAAAGGTTTCTATTTAGATTTTCACACTGGACTCGAATAAATGATTACATCATAATGACAGAGACTAGGGTTTGACGAGTTCACCTTAACCCTAATCTGATCGGGGCTCAAGATAGAAGAACTGAATCACACAGGTAGCTGCACCAAGAGTTCGCATTCAGCTCTGATGGGTTTGCACCATATACTGCTAGGTGTCACTGGTGGATTTTGGGAGCAATTAGAATGATTTAGATGATCGATCATTCTAGCTGTTCGAATCAGAAGAGTTCTGATCCATGCAAGGATTTCGATGATGTCATGATAGAGATCATGACATATCCCATTACCATACAGAACTGAACCTAACTGGGTCACACAAACAAGTGTTTGAATCTGGTGATCATCAATTGAACTGATCTAGTTCAATTGATTGAATAGATTTCAATAGGTTCAAGAAAATCGTGCTACATCGATTGAACCTAACGTTCTTTCTTTTTTCTATCATAAATACTGTTTCCTAACTGAGCCAGAAGGAGTTTGTGCTCAATCAGAAGGCCTTCATATGGTCTGACTGAGGTTAAGTCAGAATAGGTTGTCTTTTTGTAAGACATTACCTGCCATTTTTGGTCACCTGCCATTTCTTGTTCTTTGACTTTGTCAAAAGTTACCTTTGACTGGTCAACACGTTGACCATTGAACCCTTTGACTTTTGAACCACATGTCATGCACTATTGAGAGCTGGTGGGGGCTTGTCCCCCTGCCAGAACCTGGCAAGGAGAGGGCGCACGCCAAGGTGGCGTGAGCCCAAGGGAGGCGCCTAGGAGTCCTTGTTGGACAAGGACTCTCACTTCCCTTTAGGATTCCAATTAGAGTTCTCTAAGAATCCATTTGACTGGTCTTAGGCGCCTCTAAGGAGGATCAGGGGTCTCTATTCAACCAATCAGATTTAAGATCTGATTTCACAAAGGGTTGTGATTGGTTGAGAGGAAGAGGAGTTGGATCACAAGAGGTCTATAATAAGACCCTCGCGCCCAACCCTAATTCAAGTGAAAGTGAATTCAATAGAGATCCACGCCACAGGCTACCTCTCCCTCTTCTCCATGCCATACTCTCTCTCCCCTTGCTCTCCACATCAAAAGGGTTTTGGATTTATTTTGGTGCGATTCAGATCAAAGGAAAGGCGATCAAAACTAAGAAGGATTGCGCTGCTGCAAAAGGACGACTGCATCTTCAAAAGAGTTTGAAGATCCTCCAGATCAGATCCAGATCTATTTTTGGAGGTGTGATAGAGAAGAAGAGGATCTCAGATCCAACCCGACGTGGATACGCGTAGAGGCCAGGCGCTTGCGTGCTTAAGATCCAGAACCTTCCGCTGCAACAGGATACTCTACAGGGTAATAGGATTACCCAAATCAGGTAAATTAAATTAGATTTAATTTTATTTTATTTATTTTATTATTAAAAATAATAAGAATCAGATCTGAACTATCAAGATCTTGATTAAGATCAAGAGAAAATTTTTTTTGAAATATATCTTAATCTAATCAGATCTGACGAACCTGGACCCGGGAAATCAGGATTTCCCTTCAATTACATGTTTGGGCTTGATGTTCTGATGGAGCTCCAGGCGCTAACATGATGATATCGGGACTGGCTCACATAAATGTTTGGCCCACCTGCAGGAGATGTTTGGTGAACAGAGTCGCGCAGCCAAATATCAAGTCACAAAATGACTTTTTAAGGCTAAAGATGCATGATTCGGGCCAGTCTGATCCAAGATCACTGTCTAGTCTAGACAATGAAATCAAAAGGACATGGAAGAGCTTGAGAAGCTCGGTGTGAAGTTGGACTTGGACCTGCAGAACGATATCATTCTGCAATCCTTGACTGATGCCATATGCGGCAATTCATCATGAATTACCACATCGGCATAAACTTCAGAATTCCTTGGTCCGAGTTAATGAATATGCCTGTTACGCTGAAAGCTTTCCTATGAAAGGTTCTAAAGGCTCAGTTCTTGCTATTGGAACGGACCTTCTTCCAAAAGAAAGTCTTATGATAAGAAAAGAAGTCTTGAAAAAGCAAAATGGTGGAAGGATCAAAGAGGAAAGCAGAGTCGAGAAGAAGGCAGCATACAAAGGAAAGTGTTTCCATTGCAACACCGACGGCCATTGGCAAGCGGAAGACACTGCCTAACTTTACCTGGCCACCGGAAAGAAAACAAGAAGGAAGGTCCTTCTGGAGGTATGCTCGTTCATTGGTTCAACCTACGGTTTTTCTGCATCCAGTTTGGTGTGCTTGACTCTGGTTTAGTGCTCATGCTGTTGCCTTCCTATCAGGGTCTTGAGGATAGCAGTGAGGCTGAGGAGATGGAGGACATGATCCGCTATCATGCATGTGTAATGTGGAGCAGAGTTCTGCAGTAAAGCCATGGGAACATATCCAATCATGCGATTTACCAGTTACAGTTAGACTTACAAGTTTTCTGCAAGACTGTAATCCTATTGTGTCCCTGCAGTTAGTGGAATTTTTGTATTTTCTGTTTTTTCATTAAGCACAGAAGGTTATGATGATCATCATATCTTCTTTAAGGATACATTGTACATTTCTTTATGAAAAAATAAAATTAGCAAGAATGGTTTCCGGATTAGATGGTCATTTTATCAGCTATGATATTGAGTTTGATACCTATTTTCTAACTATGAGCAAAACGTGATGCCCAAACGACCTAGCTGGATAGTTCGAAACGATCAGATACCTCTAATGGAAGCCTTGAGATTCACGTATAGGAATGCCAGAAAGATTAGGATCAACAAATTTGGAGAAATAATGGCATTATCTGATGTCCATTGACCTTCCGAGTCGATATCCAAAACTCTGGATATGACCATATCGACTAGATCTTCAAGGCACATAATGATAAAACTCTTCTGTTGGACATGGGGACGAGCGGCAAGCAGATCTCCTTGCCCTAGTCATATTCTGATATGTGCGGCCCATTCTGAATGTGCCGGCTAGCATGGCAAATTCTAATTCTGCGAGATTAGGTCTCTACATTTTCTCTATCATTTACCTCGATGATGGCCTGTCCTAGGTATGGCACGCGGTTTTGTTAGGGTCTTATTGAAGCACATTATCAAGGTCTCTGAAGAAAGCTTTTCGATCAAACGTATCAAAATAGGAGGTATTACAAGAGATTACCTGAGTGTCAAGCTAGAAAATTCAAACCAGAAAATACCACTTCAAAGTCGAGGCGTTCCTTCGATCAGTATTCGCAGGAGGTCGAAATACCCTTCTTAGCAGGATTCCCTAGAACGTATCTCAAAGGATAATAGATAGTCCCTCTCTAAGGTCCAGGACTTACGCACAACAGGAAACACTGCACCTCAACTCCAACGTGAGCACGTAGAAACAGATGTCAAGCACCTCAATCATGGATGCAGCAGAAAGAACAACCGGAGAAGAGTCTAACTGCAGCTCTAACATTATAAAATACGAAGCATGAACTCTCTCCGAGAAGGATCCTTTCCTTCTTGGTTACTTTCGAAGGAGGTGGGCCATAGGTAAGTAGGGCTAGCTTCCGCTCCAATGGCCGTCGCTGTTGCAATGGAAAAACTTATGCCTTTGACATCGGCCCTTACCTTCTTCGACTCTGCTCTTCTTCTTTGATCCTTCACTCTTTTGGCTTTTTCACAGACTTCCTTTTTCATTTCCATAAGAACTTTCTTTTGGGAAGAAGTCCGTTCCATAGCAAAGACTGAGCCTTTTAGAACTTCTCCATTAGAAAGCTCAGCGGCTCAAATCAGCATAATTCATTAACTCGGCCAAGGAAATTCTGAAGTTTTTGCTGCTGGTAATCTATTCCATGATGAATTGCCCATATCATCAGTCCAGAAGGGAATTGCAGAATGATATCGTACTGGCAGGTCCAACCGTCCAACTTCACACCGAGCTTCTCAAGCTCTTCATGTCCTTAGATCATTGTAGACAGTGATAATTGGATCGACTGCTCCCCCAATCATGCATCTTTAGCCTTAAAGAAGTCATATTTGCTGGACTTGAATATTCTGGCTGCGACGACTCTGTATCACAAACAATCTTCCCTTCCAGCGTGGGATCCACTATTTGGTTGGCAGTCACGATAATTCATCAAATGTTAGAGGGCTGGACGCTCATCAGACTATCAAAGCCCAACATGTAATTGAAGGAAATCCGAATTACCCGGTCCAGGTTTCGTACAGATCTGATACTAAGGATCAGAGAATATAATTTCAAAAATAATATTTCTTCTTGATGTCATTAATCAGAATCTTGATTAGGTTTCAGATATGATTCTTATTATTCTAATAAATAATAAGAATAATAATAAGAATAAATTAAATCTAATTTAATTGTACCTGTATTTGGGTATCTTTACCCTGTAGATCGATCCTGAATTGCAGCGGAAGGTTCTGGATCTTCAGCCACGCAGCGCTGGCCTCTAACGGTATCCTATCGGGTTGGATTCTTAGAGTACTCCTCTTTCTTTCTCTATCAAACCTACCAAAATTAGATCTGGACTGATCTGGGGATCTTCAACCAACCTGAGGTCTCGAAAGATCTGGCAACGACCTCGTATGAGCACTTATTGCGAGAGCGAGCTCCATAGAATCTTGCTAAGTTTTGGAGTCCGCCTTTACCTCCTTGATCATGAATCACATCATGGGGATAATGTCGATCTAAATACTCGCTACAAAACCAGCTATTTCAAGCAGATCGGGATGAAAAGGTTATAGGAGCAATAGGGTAGGATGACTAAGAGAGTACTAGAGCACTTCGGAGTAAGGAGAGGCGGAGCAGGTACGCCCTTCTCCGCGCACGTGACATCTCTATTGAATCACATTAGTCGATTTGGAGTAATTAGCGGTATGGGCGCTAGGGTATATTGTATAGTACTCACTTGTAGAGTCCAACCTCACTCTTCCTCTCAACTCAATCTACAACCCCTTTGTGAAATCAGAATTAAATTCTGATTGTGCCTTGGACAATGAAAGAGCACCCCTGGATTCACTCCTATAGGGGCGCCTAAACCAAGTCATAACTGGATTCCTTGAGAGTAGATGACTCTAAGTTGGAGAATGCTCTACGAAACAGTGGAGCTCGGAATGTACCTTGTCCATACAAGGACTCTATCGGCAAAGGCATAGCTCTTCCATATCTTGCGGCTACACGCCACTTTGGGGCGGCAATTGCGACAACACATGCTAGCACCTTGCAAGGGTTTTGGCAGGGGGCTCAAAGTGCCACCTGCCAACACAGTCGCCAATAAGTGAGATTGACTCACTAAGTGGGTCAACAAAGATCAAAAGGGTCAATGGATCACAAACGTTTAGCACTACAGTCAAAGGTAGAACTCTCTTTTAGAACCGATATAAAGTCAGAAAGAAACAAGCCAATCAGGGCAGGTTTTAGAAGCCAACAAAAATGGGTTAGGTAAGAGATTCGTCTATCACATATACAATATAACCCTATCTCTTCAGTACTTCGCAATAACCATTGCATCCGCAGAAACAGGACCAAAGTATGGAATGTCGCCCCGGAGCAGTCACACAACTTCTCCCCTCTTCAAGATTAAGAACGGAACAACATTATGAGACAGATGAAAGGTATAACTGTTTTAGTGGCAGTATGCAATTCAGATGCTGAGATCTATTATTCGCAGGTAGAAACCATTTGTAATTGATATCATTCATCATTCAACTTAGGATCCAAGTTCAGATAAACCATCATAACCTTGTAATTGAAGCTCCAGTTAGTTTCGATGAATCCAATCAACGTTACAACGAAGGCAATTGATCAAGAATATCTTAAGTCACTCAACGAGAGGACAACATCATCTGAAACAGCAGGCCGAAAATTGGGGACAGTTTCAAAAAAATACTTTCTTGGAATCGCTCGATAAAGAATCTTAGAATGGATCGACCAAATTGGACCCTTGGTATGTTACACAAATCAATTCACCTAAAAGTAGGGCTGCTATCAAAAATCCACCAGTGGACTACCACAGAATACCCATCAGAGCTACCATTCTCATATTGGGAGTGCTTTAAAACCTTGGATCTTTTGAAGAGAAGATTCAAGGGTGCCATCACTTGACCAGATTGGGCGACAGAAAAATTGTGGAAGACAGTAAGGGTAACGGTTAGGAACATTTCGTTCAGAACCGCTTATGGTTCCTCAAAAAGAGTTATATAGTCAACGGAAGAGACCATAAGATCTATCGGACACTCATTCGCTTCTTCCGAACAACTCAGAATAACGCTATGTCATATACAAACATCAATCCGCACATCTGCTTCGCTGATAATAACAGACACCACCGCCCACGCCCATCAACATTTAAATGGAATAAACAAAAAAAATAATACAATGAGGACGTGAAAAAGAAGAGATATATATGAATAGGATAGAAAATAATAAGAGAGAGATATCTAATAACCATGTGATACCAAAGACCCGGCTCTCACAAGGCCGATTTATTATCCCACATTGCCAGTGGATTCACCTCAAGTGCAGATGAGGGATCCGGTGGGAGCAAATAGGGTGTGTTCAGTTAAGAAATCTATACCATATAATAGGACTTAGAAGCAATCCTCGAGCTAAAAAGACTCAATGTGATTACAAGCCTGATATGATCAGGAAAATTACACTCTGAGAATAATTCAAATCACAAACCATGAATTAGGGACAACCAATGCAATAAATATTTCAAAAAGAGAGAATAACCACTTCGGATAGGGAGCTAGGATCTATGCTTTATGGACTTACCTCGATGCTCCTTCAACGTTGCTATCTCGATAGACTCGGTCCGGATGACTGGTTCTCTCGAGATCTCTACTTCCCTTCTGTGCATCTCGGTGGGAAGTCTTGCCATAATTCCACCATGCATAGATCACGTCATACGAACTCTACTAGGAATGTGGGAGGTATGCGATCGTTGACATCCCAAAACCGGTATATTCTCCCAACTCGACGAAAAGTCACATCACCTCCCTTTAGGGAAGGATCATCAGGCCTTATTTATGATATATATTGACCCAATTCTAATACATTACTCTAAAATAAGAAATATAATTACAGGGTCTAAAACATAGAGATCTCAGGACATCAAGACGACATAAATTTAAGCGCATTTGTGTAGGATTTGAGAAAATAACACTTTTCATTAATTCTTAATACCGGAAAAGAATTTACATTACAATATTGGAACCAGCTATAGGAAGTTGGCTATAATTACAAGGTGTCCCAGCCAAAATCTTTGGGCTTCTAGGGCAGATTATCTTAATCAGTAAAATGTCTGTGAAATTATTGATCTTGTCGCAAAATAACATCTTTCTTTCCAGAAGCGCTCTCTAATTGCAACAGGATGGAGATTCGGAAGCTGGATAAAGTTGGAGAGGTCCTTAGTCCCAAAAACTTGGGTTAACTTTTTGGATACACACGAAAAAATTGATTGTATTCATCTTTCTGAAGTAGCGAATGCGTGAACCCCCATGCATCACCTGAGTCAAGCATGAACCAGTCATTGGGCACAAGAATCCCTTCTATCGCCTTCTGCAAATAGGGAAGGCGTCTATGATACCGATGATCACTTATGCTTACAGTAAGATTGATAAGATTCAGGGCCTATGAATATACAGACCCATCCTGGTACCGATAATGTACATCTCAACAACAAGACGCAAATTCGCCCACTGAATTCCAACCCTGCCTGTTAGAGACTCGACAACACCAAGATCACGCATTTGCATGTTCGACACACAACCGTAACTCACAACCTGGATCACTTAAACTTATTGGTTATCGGGGAGTGTCTAGCCAAACTTCTTTTGAAAGCATCTCTACTTTTCTACCAGAATTGAATAGCTTCAATCTCATTGAGGGACGACGCCAAATCTTGATCGCTAAATTCATGATCTTCCACTGGATCCGTAATATTCGATCCACTCTCGTTAAGTCTAGTAAGCGAGACTATAAATAGACTCAATAGTTGTCGTTCAAAGGGTAAACAATCCCTGGATCTATAGAGGGGTACATAACTACATCCATCACCATGAAGATCACATACGCATAAAGACGAACTGTGCATTCCTTATTCCGGATTTGCATACATGGAAGGCCAGTATCCACGGAGAAATGCAAAGCTCAAAAAAGGGCCTGACATCATAGTAATGAGGGGAAGAAGCTCCGAAAACTTAACTTTTTTAGCAAGAAATTGACTCATGATCTGACAATCAAACTAGAAAGATGCTAGCCTGTGATAAATTAGTGACTGATACCTAGTGGACATGAGAGATTCGGATTTATACACCTCTAAAAGTCAAACTGTGATAACTGGTCAACAGCAGCAAGCTTAGAGAAAAAAAATCATACACTACAAAAGAATATCTAAAGGATTCTAATGATGATACATGACAAAGCTAAGAAAACGAAGGGTTACTTCGGGATAGATAGGGTCAGCAGAAAAGACGTTCAATCTACACCAGCAAAATGATGTAAAGAAAACTAAGGCCGAACATCCAGAATCCACCCTCGAGCCAACATACTGCTACGCAAACAGGCCGTCTTGGAACACTAATCAGAAAGATAGGCGATGGCAGCTGAGTCACCATGCCAAACGATCGCGTTTTTGAAGATGAAGACGGTTCGGACTAATTGAGCTTAACTATCGGAAGCATAGTATATGAAATTGTAAGCGACGTAATTTGGGCATTTAAAAGGTCATCACATTATAGAACCTATATGAAATCCTTAGATCTAGAAATTACTTATATTGTAATAAAGTGTTCTCATAATAAAAAATGCACACTAAAACCGGAGTTCACCATGTTAAGGGGATATTGGTGCCAAAGTATTTAAATTCTCTATTGAAACATCTGGATACAACTTACACATCAACCTCGGGAAGGACTTCTTACCTATGCTTCGTGTTCAAAAACCAATTAGGCAAAAACGTAATCAATAATCTTTTTGAATAAAATCTAAAAAATTACTAATCTTATGGCATTACAATAGAATCCAATATTTGGGATTACTAACTATTTATTATGAATTTAAATAGATTAATTAATCATCATTTATAAGATAAAAATTAGATTTTAAAAGTTGGTGATAATCAAAATATGAATCTATGCTTATTTTGTGACCTATATTCTATCAAAAGTGGCTTTAATGATTATGATAATTAATTTTCCAAGAGTTGAAAAACTCAATATTTCAATGACAATATGATTCGCAAAAAAATTCATTAAATATTTCACTTAATTAAAATAGTATAACAATTATAAAAATTAAATATTAAATAAAAATTAATGGATTAATAAAAATCACAATAATAATAATACTATAAAATTTTTAGAAGCATATTATTCATATTATCAATCAAAATTATTAATTTAAATTCTTCCTTGGGATCAATTGCACATATCTTGAATTGGAAAATCATTAATTTCTAATTAAGAAATACAATTCTAAAAATGTTCAGATTAAAAAGTGAAGACTATCGGCTTGGAACAAGCTAAGAGATCGATAATGTGTTTCCGGGTCTTCAGGAGTTGTTTAGATGATCAGAGATGAAAGGAGAGTATATTGTTGTTAAAAATTCATATTCTTCTTGAGACATCTACGGTATTTAGTGAGGGAGTTGTATTATAGATGCGATAGTCATATAAATACTTTTGAAGTCTGAAATTGAGAGATAAAGGGTGGAGAATAGACATATTAAAATAAATTAAATTTAACATGAAACTCCTGGGTAATCTAGATAGATTGCCAGTGAGATATCAGATACCTGATTTGGCAGCGGAAGGTTTAGGTACTATCGTTAGACTATAAGGACGCAGCAAAATGGCAAAAAGGTCGCACTACCGGTGAGCGCTCGACCCCCAATCAGGCCTTGGATTTTGAGGAATAGATCTCCCCATATAGTATCTTCCTAATCGAGTGAGAAGTCTCCACCTAAACCAATCTAGCTCTAAATTTCTTCTGCATTTGTTCGAGAATGATCATGAAACTGACATCGATGTGCATTCTAGTGTGTTCCCCTGGTTCTTTGACCTGAAAGATGCATCACAGTTACCGTTTAGGGTGTTATAGTTTGACTACTTACCATTACTCCGAAAAAACTTTTCCCTGGCCATCTATGGAGACTCCTGAGGTGTATGTTGGGCTATGAAAAAGATAGTGTATTCATGTGTGGAACTGCAGGAATTGCATCAAGATGGAATCTATCTAACGCCTCCTGGCATGCACGCGGGGCATGGTAGAGGAGTAGCCTCTTTGAGATTCGATGAGAATTTCAAGTTCGGGCAATTCGAGAATCCAAATGGCCATGGTAGCTTTATTCTTAGTGATTGATAATAGACTGAGGAGTTTCGCTCTATATTCGCACTTTAATAACCTCACATTGGACTCGAATCGAAGTGGTCCAATTCATCATATCAACGGACTAGGCATTGATCGAATTTTTTACCTGGACATTTTGGGAAAGCAACTAATCTAGAAGGGCGGGGAAGAGCGTACAAGATGATATGGATGAGGAAGAGGGAGAGGCAGTAGACGCTGAACTCTGAGCGACACAGTTAGGCTGCACCAAGGAGGGTGGTTTTTCATTCCTATTCAAGCTCTGATGGTTGGAATTGCCATTCATCATTAACCTCTGATAGTGGTACCGCTGCTGAGGGTGCTACTACTGTGTGTTATTGCGATTAGAGCAGCATATGATATCAACATGATCTATATAGTATCCTCAAACACCAATCAGAAAAAAAAACTGCCATATATTGTGAAATCTATAGGTTTTTCTTAAAGAAATCAGAATATGAGGTGTGGATTGATAAGATAAGAACCCTCTGAAATTCGAAAGCCGATTCCTTAGTTAGGGTTCCTTCAAAAGCAAGTTCCAGATAAGTTGGTTCTTAGAAGAAACTCTAATTTGGATCCAAAAAGGAGATGGATGTCGCTTGTCCATAGGGACCCTAGGCGCGCCTCCAAACTTGGGCACAACAGTCTAGGGGTGGCATGTAGACGGACCCTTCCATTGACACCTTGTCAAGTTTCCTGAGTTAGTGAGGGCATCAGGCATCCACTACTCGACAGATAAGCGTGCATGACATGAGTGGTCCAAATCTGGTTCAAAAGTGAGTTCAATTGACGTCAATAGGCGTTTGCAACCAACTCAACAGGAAAGAACTTTATGACAGACCAAAGAGGGCAAAGAACAAAGTATGGTCTGAAAGAGATGAATCCCTGGTGATAAACATTGCAGACAGGTTTAAAGTCTACAAAGAACTTAGATGCATCATCTTGTTCTTCGACTAATGGTTGAAATCCTGAAACCTGAGATTACAATTAGGTTCAAGGAAATCGTCGCTACTGTCGCAGACATCCGAATATTTGAAGGATAACTGCTTTAAGACGTTGCTCTACTTTTGTCCTAATCAATAAACTTACAGCCTTGTAGGCCAGACAGACAACTCTATATTTTCTGTGGAGAATCAAAGCAGGAAGCATATAATGGATAGCTCACACAGACTTAGAAGGCCTTCATTTTATGGTTAGAATCGGTCGAAGGTTGTGCAAGTCAAAAAAGGCTTTGCTCTTATTTTTAGAGCACATTACCATGCCATTTTTGGAAATCATTCCTGCCATCTCTTGTGATCTCTTTGACTTTAGAAGACAAAAGTCGCTAACCTTTTTCGAAATTTGAGTACAACAGTTGATCCATTGCACTATTGTAAACTGTTTGACCCAATTGGTCATGGAGAACACCTGCCTCCTTTGCAAGAGCGAAACATCGGGATAACTTTATTCGTGGATTTGCAGGGAAACTCTACACAAGACCTAATCCCCCGCTCAGAACCTAGGAAAGCAAGTAAACTGATGGCGCACGCCCACCCCAAAATCAGGTTGAACAACGTGCAGGTGATATGGGCAACCTGATCAGTGCAAGTTGGAGCGCTAGGAGTCTTGTTGGGAGCTGCAATGGTACGCATACACTTCTTTCGGCTTGCAGTTTGGATTCCAACTGTAGAGTATTCACTTCTCCTAAGAACAGCCAACTAAATTGAAGACTGAATAGGCTTTAAAGTGTCGCAACCCCTCATCTAAGGAGTGAGAATCCACTGGGTGGTCTCTATTTTCACACCAGAGTCAGATTTATGACGTACTCAACTCAAAAGAAGGTTAGTTGATGGTAGGTTAGGCTTCGAGGAAGAGCGTATGTATGGATCACACCGATCTAATCACCCAGGTCTATAAAAGGGTAATTAGCCTGGACTTTGATTTCATGAACATTCAATACGCGGGCCTACATCTCAGCTAATTTAAGCAAAGAAGACCAATTCAGAAGATGGTAGATAGTATTTTCATTTCGTAGTGATGCAACACTCCCACCCTTCAATGGCACTCACCATGATCATCCGCTCCTACCATTTCAGTCACACATGCATATCAGGCTTACCATTGAGGTCTCCTATGCTCCCCGTTGAACTCCGCACGTAATTGCGCAAAAGGAGTTACGTCAAATGGACACTTAAAGCAGCGTCTCGGAAGTGACGATATCGCGATGAGAAATGGCCGTGACAAGTCCAAAAAGACACCAAGACAGAGCACCTCGCTAGCTGCAGCGCATCGGTTCAGATTCAATTGAACGAGGCGAAAGGTTAACGGACCTCGCCTCATACTCAAAGAGTTGACTTATCGCAAATGCCTAAATGCAGTACTTACAGCTACTAGCTGATTGTGCTCTGTCGCACGTCGCATCTAGATTAGAGAGAAGATGACGCATTGCCAGATACCATACGGTCGTACGTTGGTTAGGTTTAGTAGATGGCCAAGGCACTATGCGTGGCTAAGATGACGAGAACCTATATCCGCTGACCATCAATCAGAACGAACCTCAGTAACCCGGGGTAATACGGATCTTACCCAGAAATAAAGATACAAAATTAAATTTGATTTAATTATATCTCTCATTTATATCATATATATAAAACTTTATAATAGAACTCAAATCTAAAATAAATAATAATGAATCTGATTGGGAATCAACGGAAAAAAAAATTTTGAAATATATCTCTTGCTCTGATCAGATCTAAACAAACCTGGCATTCCGGAAAATACAGCGATTTATCACTAAATCATGAATCACCCCACTTAACATAGAGAGAGCACACAAAATTGTTAAACCATTTGCTACCTTTAATATAATAAATGGGTTATTTCTATCACATCATTGTGATAATTTAGTGCTACTGTGAATAACAATCCTTGAGTATAATATTAATGGTAAAACTAGATCATTCATATTTATTTAAGAGTTGAAATCTTAAGACATGAAAAATAAATCCCCAATTTTTTGGGGGTTTAATTCCAAAAAAAATAAAAAAAATGCCCCCCCCCCCCTTTCCAACCATCAGGATCATCACGAGGATGGTGATTAATTTGGAAGATTGGTGTACAATCCTTTTCTTTGCTAGATGAGTCACTTGAGCTCACGGTGTGGGACACGAGTCCGAGATACGGTATATTAGAGAATAGGGCAGCGATGAGTGTTGGCAACCAACCTCGATAGTCCATTAGGAAAGTCTACCTTCTCGTCAATGACTGATCGGATGCTGCAGTAGTGTTTGTCAGCTTCTTTGACTGAGGTGCATCGGAGTTCTCCTTGAGGGTTGCTTTTAGTTTGACGCTACACTGCATTACTCGTCTTCGCTACGACCTGATATTCAGAATCTGAGGTGTACTGTGGCTATAACATGTCTAATTATAGAACTGACGATGCATCAATGGATCTATCTACCTTCGGATGGTAAGGAGCAGCCCTATTGATGATCATGAGAATAGTCCAGCGTTCCATGGCCATGGCAGAGTGAAATAGAGAAGAGTTTCTATTTAGTTTCACCATCGACTCGAATCGAATGATTACATCATATGACAGAGGACTAGGTTTTGAGCGAGTTTCACATCTAAAACCCTAATCGATCAGGGCCAAGATAGAAGACTTTAATCAACACAGGTACTGCAACAAGAGGTTTGCATTCAACTCTAATTGGGTTGCACACATATACTGCTAGTGTGTCCATGGTATGATTTTGGG
Source organism: Cocos nucifera (assembly GCA_006176705.1). Taxonomy (NCBI): domain Eukaryota; kingdom Viridiplantae; phylum Streptophyta; class Magnoliopsida; order Arecales; family Arecaceae; genus Cocos; species Cocos nucifera. The sequence continues at coordinate 33,761 of QRFJ01005356.1, read as the reverse complement.
AGCAATTAGAAATTTTAGATGATCGATCATTCGTGTTCACCGAATCAGAAAGATGTCTGATCTCATCGAAAAGGAGTTTCGATGATGTCGATGATAGAGACTGAACATTATCCATTACCAACAAACTGAACCTAACTGGGTCACACAAACGAAGGGTTTACATCTGGTGATCAATAAACTTGAAACTAATCCGTTCATTAATTAATTGAATGAGATTCATAATTGTTTCAAGGAAAAATCGTGCTAAGCAACTCGATTTGAACTAACATTCTTCTTTTGCTATCACAAATAAGTTTGTCTCTGTCCTGAGCAAATGGAGTTTGGTGCTCACATCAGAGGCCCGTTCATTACTGGTCTGACGTGGAGGTTGTCCAAAGTAGAAGGTTGTTCTTATTCTGTAGACATTACCTGCATTTTTGGTCTACCTGCCTTTTTATTCTTTGACTTTATGGTCAAAGAGTCTACACTTTGTGGTCAATTATGACCATTCGACACTTTAACTTTTGACACATGTCCAGCACACGTATTGGAGAGCTGGTGGGCGGCCTGTCCCTCCGAGAACCTGGCAAGGGAGAAGGCGCACTGCCACCGTTGCGTGTGACCTCAGTTGGAGGCGCAACAGGAGTCCTTGTTGGACAAGGACTCCATCTCCCTATTTGGATTACTAAATTTGAGTTCTCACTAAAACCAATTTGACTGGTCTTAGGTCACCCCCTAAAGGAGGAATCCAAGGGACTCTATTTTCCCACCTAATCAGAATTTAGATCTGATTTCACAAAGGGTTGTGATTGGTTTGGGAAGAAGAAGGAGTTGGATCACGCTTAGTCTATAAATAAGACCCTGCGCTCCAACTGCAGATAGATTTTGGAGAATCACCACATCCGCCGCCAAGGCTGCCTTCCCTTCTTCTCTCATGCAACTCACTCCCCCTCTCTCTCTCCACGTCCCAAAAGAGTTTTGATTCCTTGGTTGGTGCGATTCCAGGCATAGAGAAAGGCGATCAAAGCCTGAAGCTGCACTGCTGCAAAGGACACTCTGAATTTCAAAATGAGTTTTGAAGACCTCAAATTCAGGATTCCAGATCTGATATTTTGGAACGTGATAGAAAGAAGAGGAATCTCTAGATTCCAAGCCTTAGTGGATAAGATCGAGAGACCAGGCACTTGCATGGCTAGATCCAGAACCTTCCGAAGCTGCATACGAGTCCATCAAGGAGTAATTGGATTACCCAATATCAGGTATATAAATTTGATTTAAATTTATTCTTATTTTATTTTATTTATTAAAATATAAGAATTAATCTAAAATCATTCCTAGATCTATATAGATCAAAAGAAAAAAATTTGAAATATATCTCTTGATCTGATCGATTGAACGAACTGGATCGAAAAATCAGGATTTCCCTTTTGGGTAGTAAGGAGCAAGCCCTATGATGATCATAAGAATCAAGTACCAGAAGCCAGGCCATTTGGCAGAGTGAAATAAATAGAAAGAAGTATCTCTCTCGCTCGGATTATTGACCACTCAGATCATAACTGTGTAACAGATATGGCCAGGTAAGTGAGATCGGTGGAAGGAATATGCCATTAACTCGTACAGAACATTCGGTCGAGTATTCCAATTAAAACCAGTCGGTCGTTTGTGCCAAACTTACCTTAGACACCAAATTGTTGAGTCAGAACCAATTGGGTTAGCCTATAATCCAGACTCTAACCTCTGAGCCTAATTAGGTCTTGCTTGATCGTGACTCGATCTTGACCCAGACTTAATCCTATTAGGCTGGTCAATTTAAGCATTGTTGATCCCATCTAATCAACTCTTGATTCGGTTTGATCAACCGCTTAGACCTAATTGAGCTACCCAAGCCCGAACCCAGTATTATGAATATGTCTTAGATCTAAAATTCTCAATTTTAGACCTAATTAATATTCCATAAACTTAATTCTTAATTAAGTAGGGTTCATAAATAAAATATGCACAATAAATCCTAGGGTTTCAGGATCTAGGGTTTTGCAGAAAGTAAGTTTTAGGTTTCTGATTAAGGACGAACACGCAGCACCCCTACACATCATAAGAACACCCCATCGAATGGGAAGAGAGGGTCTTTAAACCCTTCTTCGTTCTTATGACCGGACGGCCAAGAGGAACGCCTTAATCAGGAACATTCAATACTATAAAATAATATCAGATCTATATCATATATCTCATATATAAAGTAGATCTAATCATGGCATATTTTGCATACATCTCATGTATCAAATTATGCATATTTTTAGATCTAAATTATCTCATAATAATCTAAAAAATTAGATTTAAATTGATCTAATCAAAATAAATTCTAATCTAGATAATTATGTAGAACTATTCTACAACTAGTCTAGACATGCATCAATCATATCTCATATGATATTCAAAAATTAAATAATTTTATTTGCTATTTTTTAGATGTTATTATAACACTTATAATATCAAAAAATAGTAAATAAAAAGATCTAAAACATGATTTAATTGGATTAAATCAAAAATATGCAAGAATATTCTATAGAACTATTCTATTCTAGAACTAGTCATGCATATCTTCTAATCTTAGATCCAAATTATTTAATTTTAATTTTTTCTGATTTCAGATCTGATCACATCTCATGTGACATCTGAAATCAATTATTTTCTAATTAAAATAAATTTAAAATCAGATCTAAATAATTTAGAACCATGGCTCTGATACCAGTTGAAGGGAAATCCTGATTTCCGGTCCAGGTTCGTTCAGATCTGATCAGATCAAGAGATATATTTCAAAATTTTTTCTCTTGATCTCAATCAGATCTTGATATGTTTTAGATCTGATTCTTATTATTTTAATAAAATAAAATTAAAGATAAATTAAATTAAATTTAATTTACCTGATCTGGGTAATCCTATTACCCTGTTGATGATCCTGTTTGCAGCGGAAGGTTCTGGATCTTAGCCATGCAAGTGCCTGGCCTCTACCGGTATCCACTCAGGTTGGATCTGAAGATCCTCTTCTTCTCTATCATGCCTCCAAAAATTAGATCTAAATCTGATCTGGAGGATCTTCAAAACTCTTTTGAAGATGAGCAGTCGTCCTTTGCAGCAGCGCAGCCTTCTTGTTTTTGATCGCCTTTCTTTGATCTGAATCGCACCAACCAAGGTCCAAAACTCCTTTTGGACGTGGAGAGCAAGGGGAGAAGAGACTATGGCATGGAGAAGGAGGGGAGAGGCAGCCTTGGGGCATGGGGTTTCTCAATTGAATTGCTTCTCTTAATCTGAGTTGGGCGCAGGGTCTTATTTATAGACTAAGCGTGATCCAACTCCTCTTCCTCCCAACCAATCACAATCCTTTGTGAAATCAGATCTAAATCTGATTGGTGGGAATAGAGACCCCTGGATTCCTCCTTAGAGGGTGCCTAAGACCAGTCAAAGTTGGTTCTTAGAAGAACTCTAATTGGAATCCAAAAAGGAGATGGAGTCCTTGTCCAACAAGGACTCCTAGGCGCCTCCAACTTGGGCACACGCCTAGGGTGGCGTGCGCCCTTCTCCTTGCCAGGTTCTGGTAGGGGGATAGGCCCCCACCAGCTCTCCAATAGGTGCATGACATGTGGTCAAAAGTCAAAGTGTCAATGGTCAACGTTTGACCAATCAAAGGTAGACTTTTGACCAAAGTCAAAGAACAAGAAATGGCAGGTGACCAAAAATGGCAGGTAATGTCTTACAAATAAGACAATCCTTTTCTGACTTGGACAACCTCCTGTCAGACCATATGAAGGCCTCTGTTTGAGCACAAACTCCTTTGGCTCAGACAGGACAACTTATTTATGATAGCAAAAGAAGAACGTTAGGTTCAATCGAGTGCTAGCACGATTTCTTGAACCTAATTGAATCTCATTCAGATCAATTAAACTAGATCAGTTCAATTGATGATCACCAGATTCAAACCCTTGTTTGTGTGATCCAGTTAGGTTCAGTTCTGTATGGTAATGGGATATGTCATGATCTCTATCATCGACATCATCGAAACTCCTTTCGATGGATCAGAACTCTTCTGATTCAAACAGCTAGAATGATCGATCATCTAAATCATTCTAATTGCTCCCAAAATCCACCAGTGACACCTAGCAGTATATGGTGGCAACCCATCAGAGCTGAATGTGAACCTCTTGGTGCAGCTACCTGTGTGATTCAAGTTCTTCTATCTTGAGCCCCGATCAGATTAGGGTTAAGGTAAACTCGTCAAACCCTAGTCTCTGTCATATGATGTAATCATTCGATTCGAGTCCAATGTGAAAATCTAAATAGAAACTCTTTCTATTATTTCACTCTACCATGGCCATGGATTTCTGGACTTGATTCTCATGATCATCATAGGGCTACTCCTCTACCACCGAGGTAGATAGATTCCATCTTGATGCAATCCAGTTCCTACAATGAACATGTCATAGCCAACATACATCCTCAGGGTTCCATATGGCTAGGAGACCGAGTAATGGTGTAGTCAAACTATAACACCCTCAAGGTGAACTGCCGATGCATCTCAGGTCAAAGAACCAGACACACTACTGCAGCATCGAGTCAGTCATTGACGAGAAGGTAGACTCCCTAATGACTACTCGAGGTGGTCACGCTCAGTGCCCTCATTCTCTAACGAGTACCTGTACTCTCGCTCTGGTGTCTCCACACCGTAGACTTAAGACTCATCTACTAAAGAGAAGCGATTGTACACCAACCTTTCGGATCAATCACCATCCTCGTGATGATCCTATGGTCAGGAGCAATTTATGAGTTAATAATGATTATTCATGTCTTAAATTTTCAACTCTTGAAAATATGAATTATCATTACCATTAACTCAAAGGATGTATCACAGACACTAAATACACATATGTGATAGAAAATAACCCATTTATTGATTTTAGTCAAAATTACAATTTTGCCCCTAGAAGTGTATTACATGTGTCAGCCAATTCTGGCTTCTAGGGCACATATATCTAACATTACAAGTATCAGCCAATTTTGACTTCTAGGGCACATATATCTAACACTATCGAGGTAGATAGATTCCATCATGATGCCATCCAATTCCTACAATGAACATGCTATAGCCAACATACATCTCTGGGTTTCGAATGGCTAGGAGACTGAGTTATGGTATAGTCAAACTATAACACCATCAAGGTGAACTGCTGATGCACCTCAGGTCGAAGAATCAGACACACCACTGCAGCATCGAGTCAGTCATTGACGAGAAGGTAGACTTCCTAATGACTACTCGAGGTGGTCACGCTTAGTGCCTTCATTCTCTAAGGAGTACCTATACTCTCACTTTGGTGTCTCCACACCATGGACTCAAAACTCATCTACTAAAGAGAAGCGATTTTACACTAATCTTTTGGATCAATCACCATCCTCATGATGGTCCTATGGTCGGAAGGATTTTATAAGTTAATCATAATTATTCATGTCTTAAATTTTCAACTCTTGAAAATATGAATTATCATTATCATTAACTCAAAGGATGTATCAGAGATACTAAATACACATATATGATAGAAAATAACCCATTTTATTGATTATAGTCAAAATTATAATTTTGCCCCTAGAAGTGTATTACAAGTGTCAGCCAATTCTAGCTTCTAGGGCATATATATCTAACAAACTCAAGAAATGTATCACAGACACTAAATACACATTTATAATAGAAAATAATCCATTTAATTATTTATAGTCAAAATTATAATTTTGCCCCTAGAAGTATATTACAAGTGTCAGTCAATTCTGGCATCTAGGGCATACATATCTAACAAACTCCTACTTGACCTAAAGCCAATTGGCTACAAATCTAAGTCCCTTCTTCTCAAGGTGGGCTTCAATCTTCTATTATCCCAACAGCTTTGTGAGTGGGTCTGCTGCATTGTCTGCGGAGTCGACTCTCTTGACCTCGACGTAACCCTTCTTGAGGTAATCACGGATGAGGTGGTATCGCCGCTCGATGTGCTTGGATTTTTGATGAAACCTTGACTTCTTAGCAAGGGCTATGGCACCATTGTTGTCGCCGTATAGAGAAATGGCATCTGATGGCATCAGTCCAATCTCTGCAGCAAATATTTTGTACCAGAATGCCTCCTTTGCAGCTTCTGATGCAGCAATATATTCTGTTTCCATGGTGGAGTTTGCTATCACAGTCTGCATGAAACTCTTCCAACTGACAGCACCACCATTACACATAAATAAACTTCCAGATGTCGACTTTCGATAATCTAAATCGGACATAAAATCTGAGTTTATACCCCTAGACTTGGAGTTCTCCATTACCAGAAACCAATAACATATCCTTAGTTTTTCTCAAGTACTTAAGGATACATTTCATAGAAGTCCAGTGTTCTTCACCTAGATTCGATTGATATTTGCTTGTGACACTCATAGCATGGGCTATATCAGGTCATGTACATAACATGGCATACATGAGGCTCCCTATTGCTAAAGCATAAGGGATCTTGCTCATGCGTTCTATTTCCTCAGGTGTGCTAGGGCACATCTTCTTGGAAAGATGAATGCCATGTCTGAAGGATACTAATCCCCTCTTAGAGTTTTCCATGCTAAACCTCTTTAGCACTTCCTCTATGTACATCTTCTATGAAAGTCCTAGCATCCTATTCGGTCTATCTCTATAGACCTTAATTTTAGAATAAAGGATGCTTCTCCTAGGTCTTTCATGGATTAGGTTCATTCAGATCTAATCGAATCAAGAGAGATATTTCAAAAATTTTTCTCATATATCCAGATCAGTTCTGAGATATTTTAGATCTAATTTTATAGATCTAATAAATAAAAATAAAAATAAATTAAATATAATTTAATTTATACCTTGATGTTGGGTAAACAGATTATCCGTTGATGATCCTACTGATTGCTTGAGGTTTTGGATCTAGCCACGCAAGCGTCTGGCCTTTATCGGTATCCACTTAAGCTAGATCTAGAGATCTTCTCCTTCTTTATCATCTTTCCAAAAATTAAATTTGGATCTAATTTGGAGGATCTTCAAAACTCCTTTCGAAGATCAGCTGTCATCTCTGCAGTAGAGTTGCCTTCTTCCTTTCTCGTCAGCTTTTTCTTACTTGGATTGCACCAAACTGGAGCCCAACTTGCCTTGGGCGTGGAGAGGAGAGAGAAAACTAGAAGATGGCATAGAGGAGGGAGAGGGATAGCGTTGGGGCATGGGCTAAGAGAGAACTCTTTTAAAGTTGGGCGTAGATAGGGTTTATATAGACCCTGCTGCGCCATGCAGTGCCACATCATCTCGGCCAATCACGTTGCTTCGTACGATCAGATCTAAATCTGATTGGTGGAATGACATCACCTAATCTAATCAGATGAGAGCCCCACTAATTTATCCTTAGATGGCACCTAAGACTGGTCAAAGTCTATAGTTATGGGCCACCTAAGTAGAAACCAAGAAGCAACCTAGAGTCCCATCTGTATGGGACTCCAGGCGTCCCTATCCATGGGCACATGCCTCCCTAGGCGTGCACCCCCTCTTTTCTAGTTTTCAATAAGAGGACAAGCCCCTATCTGCTCTCCAATAAGTGCATGACACATAGGCAGATGTCTAAGTTTCAAAAGTCAACGTTTGACCAAAGTCAAAAGACAAGAATTAGTAGGTAACGAAAAATGGTAGGCGTTGTCTCAAATTTATCTCATAAATTAAGACAATCCTTTTTAATCTAGACAAGCTCCAGTCAAACCAAGTAAAGGTACCTAAGTGGGCACAAACATATTTGGCTCAGTTGAGATAACTTTTAATGATAATAAAAGAAGAACGTTAGGCTCAATCGTGTGCTAGAATGATTTTCTTGAATCTAATTGAATCTTATTCAAATCAATTGAACTAGGTTAGTCCAATTGATGATATCCAGATCTAAATCCTTATTTGTGTGATCCAGTTAGGTTCAATTCTGTATGATAATGAGATATGTCATGATCTCTATCATCGGCATCATCGAAATACCTTCTGATGGATCAGAACTTTTCTGATTCAGACAACTAGAATGATCGATCATCTAAATCATTCTAATTGCTCCCAAAATCTACTAGTGACACCTAGCAGTATATGGTGGCAACCCATTAAAACTGAAAATGAACCTCTCCATGCAGCTACTTGTGTGATTAAGTTTTTCTATCTTGAGCCCCGATCAGATTAGGGTTAAGGTGGACTCGTCAAATCCTAATTTTTGTCATATGATTTAATCATTCGATTCAAGTTCGATGTGAAAATCTTAATAGAAACTCTTTCTATTATTTCACTCTACCATGGCCATGGTGAAGGAAAATCCCGATTTTCTGATCCAGGTTCGTTCAGATCTGATCAGATCAAGAGATATATTTCAAATTTTTTTTTCTTTGATCTATATCAGATCTGAAATATTTTAGATCTAATTCTTATTATTTTAATAAATAAAATAAAATAAGGATAAATTAAATCAAATTTAATTTACCTAATTTGGGTAATCCAATTATCCGTTGATGATCCTGTATGCAGCGGAAGGTTCTGGATCTAGCCATGCAAGTGCCTGGCCTCTACCGATATCCACTAAGGCTTGATCTAGAGATCCTCTTCTTCTCTATCACGTCTCCAAAAATCAGATCTGGATCTGATTTGGAGGTTCTTCAAAACTCATTTTGAAGATCAGCAGCTGTCCTTTGCAGCAGTGCAGCCTTCTAGCTTTTGATCGCCTTTCTTTGATCTGAATCGCACCAACCAAAAATCCAAAACTCTTTTTGGATGTGGAGAGGAAGGGGAGAAGGTGATTTGGCATGGAGGAAGAAGGGAGAGGCAGCCTTAGGGCGTGGGAAATTGTGATTCAATCATAATCTGAGTTGGACGCAGGGTCTTATTTATAGACTAAGCGTGATCCAACTCCTCTTCTTCCCAACCAATCACAACCCTTTGTGAAATCAGATCTAAATCTGATTGGTGGGAATAGAGTCCCTTGGATTCCTCCTTAGAGGACACCTAAGACTAGTCAAAGTTAGTTCTTAGGAGAACTCTAATTGGAATCCAAAAGGGAGATGGAGTCCTTGTCCAACAAGGACTCCTAGGCGCCTCCAACTTGGGCACACGCCAAGGGTGGCGTGCGCCCTCTTCCTTGCCAGGTTCTGGTAGGGGGACAGGCCCCCACCAGCTCTCCAATAGGTGCATGATATGTGGTCAAAAGTCAAAGTGTCAATGGTCAACATTTGACCAGTCAAAGGTAGACTTTTGACCAAAGTCAAAGAACAAGAAATGGCAGGTGACCAAAAATGATAGGTAATGTCTTACAAAATAAGACAACCTTTTCTGACTTGGACAACCTCCAGTCAGACCATATGAAGGCCTCTGATTGAGCACAAACTCCTTTGGCTCAGACAGGACAACTTATTTGTGATAGCAAAAGAAGAATGTTAGGTTCAATCGAGTGCTAGCACGATTTCCTTGAACCTAATTGAATCTCATTCAGATCAATTGAACTAGGATCAGTAGTTCAATTGATGATCACCAGATTCAAACCCTTGTTTGTGTGACCCAGTTAGGTTCAGTTCTGTATGGTAATGGGATATGTCATGATCTCTATCATCGACATCATCGAAACTCCTTTCGATGGATCAGAACTCTTCTGATTCGAATAGTTAGAATGATCGATCATCTAAATCATTCTAATTGCTCCCAAAATCCACCAGTGACACCTAGCAGTATATGGTGGCAACCCATTAGAGCTGAATGCGAACCTCTTGGTGTAGCTACCTGTGTGATTAAGTTCTTCTATCTTGAGCCCCGATCAGATTAGGGTTTAAGGTGAACTCGTCAAACCCTAGTTTCTGTCATATGATGTAATCATTCGATTCGAGTCTGATGTGAAAATCCTAAATAGAAACTCTTTCTATTATTTCACTCTGCCATGGCCATGAACTTCTGGACTTGATTCTCATGATCATCATAGGGCTGCTCCTCTACCACCGAGGTAGATAGATTCCATCTTGATGCCATCCAGTTCCTACAATGAACATGTTATAGCCAACATACACCTCAGAATTCTATATGGCTAGGAGACTGAGTAATGGTGTAGTCAAACTATAACACCCTCAAGGTGAACTACCGATGCACCTCAGGTCAAAGAACTAGACACACTACTGCAGCATCGAGTCAGTCATTGACGAGAAGGTAGACTTCCTAATGACTACTCGAGGTGGTCACGCTCAGTGCCCTCATTCTCTAATGAGTACCTATACTCTCGCTCTGGTGTCTCCACACCGTAGACTCAAGACTCATCTACTAAAGAGAAGCGATTGTACACCAACCTTTCCGGATCAATCACCATCCTCGTGATGATCCTATGGTCGAAAGCATTTTATGAGTTAATAATGATTATTCATGTCTTAAATTTTCAACTCTTGAAAATATGAATTATCATTACCATTAACTCAAAGGATGTATCACAGACACTAAATACACATATGTGATAGAAAATAACCCATTTTATTGATATTAGTCAAAATTATAATTTTGCCCCTAGAAGTGTATTACAAGTGTCAGCCAATTCTGGCTTCTAGGGCACATATATCTAACACATGGGCTTATGGACTTGATTCTCATGATCATCATAGGGCTGCTCCTCATCTACCGAGGTAGATAGATTCCATCTTGGTGCAATCCAATTTCTACAATGAACATGCTATAGCCAACATACACCTCAGGATTCTGAATGGCTAGGAGATCGAGTCATAGTGTAGTCAAACTATAACACCTTCAAGGTGAACTGTCGATGCACCTCAGGTTAAAGAACTAGACATACCACTGCAGCTTCGAATCGGTCATCGATGAGAAGGTAGACTTTCTTATGACTGCTCGAGGTGGTCACGCTCAGTGCCCTCGTTCTCTAACTAGTACCTATACTCTCGCTCTGGTGTCTCTACACCGTAGACTCAAGACTCATCTACTATAAAGAAGCGATTGTACACCAATCTTTCAGATCAATCACCATCCTCATGATGATCCTACGGTCGGAAGCATTTTATGAGTTAATAACAAAAATTCATGTCTTAAATTTTTAACTCTTGAAAATATAAGTTATCATTACCATTAACTCAAGGGATGTATCACAGACACTAAATACACATTTGTGATAGAAAATAACCCATTTTATTATTTGTAGTCAAAATTATAATTTTTTCTTTAGAAGTGTATTACAAGTGTTAGCCAATTCTGGCTTTTAGGGCATATATATCTAACAATTACAACTGTACTACAGGCCCAATTCATGTATAAGGAAGCAATTTTTTGAGGACCCAGTAGAAAAGAGTCTACAATAAGAAGCAACTAGGAAAATAGACAAACCTACACCAAGAAAAGGAGGGATGCACCATGTCCAAACCTCCCCTGCTGAATTTGCAAACCTAGCCCGTTGAGTTGAGGCCTTAGAATTACAAAGATCAGCCAATATAAACCAAGTATCCGCTTTCATATGCAATGGTTGTAGTGCACCAGACCATATCACAGAGGAATGTCCCTTCCTAATGAACCAGACTAATAATGATTATGTACAGGTAAATGCAGCATACCAAAGATGAAATAATAACCCCTATGCATCTACTTATAATCCAGGATGGGGAAACCACCCCAATTTTTCATGGTCACAAGGTCTAAAGGTAGGTGGTCCTAGCTCCAACAAGTCAAATCCAAGGCCTAACCCTATGCTAAACAACCCACTAGGCTTTAACAATAATGAAAAAAAATTAGACTCTTTGGAAGATATCCTTAATACTTTTATGCAAACTACTGGTCAATTGCTAAATTCAAATTTCTAAGCCATTGCCCATCTAGAAATGCAGTTGGGTCAAATAGCTATGACTTTTTTTGAAAGAAAAAAGAATAAATTACCAAGTCAACCTGAGGCTAACCTCAGAATCCAAAACAACCAAAGACCACAACAAGGGCCCCAAATCAATCAATTAAATGCTATCCATACACTAAGATCTGAAAAAAATAGATAACCATGTGGATACATCTGAAGCACTAGAAGAAGAAATAGAAGATCCACTATCAAAACTAATATTTGAATAGGGTCAGTCTAAAGAGCCTAAAGAAATAGAATCTAATTCACCAGTAGAGCCCACATCAAAATTAGCTAGACCAATGCCCAAGATTGTAGCACCCTTTCCTAACAGACTTAAGTCCAACCAAAACTTAACCCAACTAGATAAACTCTTGGAGGTCTTTAAACAAGTTAAAGTAAATATTCCCTTCTTAGACATGATCCAACAAATTTCAACATAAATTTTGAACTTATGTACCAGAAAAAAGACTATCAATGTACCTAAGAGAGACTTCCTAGCTGCTAGTGTAAGTTCATACTTATCAAACCATGTGCTAGCGAAATACAAAGATCCAAGGTCTTCCACTATTTCTTATATCATAGAAAAAATCCTCATTGATAAGGTTCTATTAGACTTAGGGGCAAGTGTTAGTATACTATCTTATTCAATTTATGAAAAGTTAGAGCTGGGGAAATTAAAGCCTACAAGAATGACTTTACAATTAGTAGATAGGTCTTTGAAAGTACCAAGGAGAATAGTAGAGGATGTATTAATTAAGGTTGGAGATTTCATATACCCAATAGACTTCATGATTTTAGAAATCGAACCCATAATAAATCCAAATGGCCACATCCCAGTTATACTAGGTAGATCATTTCTAGCCACAACCAATGCTCAAATCAACTGTCGAAATGGTCTAATAAAACTCTTCTTTGGTAAGATGAGTACAGATCTAAATATTTTTAATCTGTCTGAAATAAATCAAGTAAGTGACCTGAACTGGATACAGGATAATGTTTATGAACTCATTGACCTAAGTGATAAAAAATCTGACATAGAACTAAGGATGAATCAAAATTATGAAGAATTTGAAGAGGTCAATGATTTAGCTATAGTCAATACGAAACCTAGATGAGAAAACACCCAAGCTAGAATTAAAAATACTCTCCAAACACTTGAAATATGCATACCTAGGTCCATCAGAAACCTTACCAGTAATTATTTCAGTAGACCTAGACCCTATCCAAGAGGGAGAATAATTGACTATCCTTAAGAAAAATAAAGAAGCATTAGGATGGACCATGGCTGATTTAAAGGAGATTAGTTCTTCAATTGTTCAACATAGGATTCATATATTAGAGGATGCTAAGCCAAAAAGAGATCCCCAGAGGAGACTTAACCCAACCATGAAAGAGATTGTAAAGAAAGAAATAATAAAACTTCTTGACAATGGAATAATATATCCAATCTCAGACAGTTTATGGGTAAGTCCAGTACCACTGGTACCTAAGAAGTTAGAAGTTACTATAGTCCAGAACGATGACAATGAATTACTCTCAACAAGAGTTCAATCCGGATGGAGGGTCTGCATCGATTATAGAAAATTAAATATAGGCACCCGAAAGGATCATTTTTCTCTATCCTTCATAGACCAAATGTTAGAAAGACTAGCAGGACATGACTTTTATTGCTTTCTAGATGGATATTTAGGATATAACCAGATTCCTATAGTCCCTAAGGATCAAGAAAAGACTACCTTTACCTGTGCATATGGAATCTTTGCCTATAGATGCATGCCTTTTGGATTATATAATGCACCAGCTACTTTTCAAAGATACATGACTAGTATTTTCTCGGATATGGTAGAAAGATTTCTTAAAATTTTTATAGACGATTTTTTTCATCTTTGGATTTACCTTCACTGATTGTCTTCATCATCTTAAGTTATTCTTAGAAAGATGTAAGGAAAAGCATCTTATTTTAAATTGAAAAAAATGCCAATTTATGGTTAAGAAAGGTATAGTCCTTGATCATGTAATTTGAAAATGAGGTATTGAAGTGGATAAAGCCAAGATAGATTTGATTGAAAACCTTCCACCACCATAATTGGTAAAAAAAATTCGCTCTTTTCTTGGACATGCTGATTTTTGTAAGCGATTTATCAAAAATTTTAGCAAAGTGGCTCGATCATTAACTAATTTATTAGCCAAAAATGTCAAATTTGACTTCACACCTAAATATGTCAAGTCCTTTGAAATTTTAAAAAAAGAATTAACTTCGGCCCCAACTATTCATCCACCCATATGGACTCAACCTTTTGAGCTCATGTGTGATGCATCTAATCATGCCATAGAAGCTGTTCTAGGGCAAAAGATCGATAAGCTACCTCGAGTGATCTATTATGCTAGCAGGATCTTAAATGAAGCACAGCTTAATTATTCAACCATTGAAAAGAAATTTTTAGCTGTGATATTTGCATTAGAAAAATTTAGATCCTATTTAGTGGAATCTCATATAATTATCTATATTGATCACTCAGCTATTGGGTACCTTCTCTTAAAAAAAGATACTAAGGCATGCCTAATTAGATGGATTTTGCTTTTGTACGAATTTGACCTAGAGATCAGGGATAAGAAAGGTATTGAAAATATAGTGGTAGATCATCTATCTCATCTAGCTAGTGCATCAACTATGGAAATACCTATTAATGAGTCCTTCCCTAATGAATAATTGCTATCTATAACATCATAACCATGGTATGTTGACATAGTAAATTTCTTAGCCATCGATCAAATTCCTATGAACTGGACTACTCAGGACAAGAATAATTTTTTTTTTTAAGTAAAATATTTTATTTGGGATGATCTATATTTATTCAAATAATGTTCTGACCAAATCATAAGAAGATGTATCCTTGATAATGAAGTTAGGTGCATTTTATCATTTTGCCATGATCAAGCTTGTGGCGGTCATTTTGGAACTAAAAGGACAATAACTAAAGTGCTTCAATATAGATTCTATTGGCCTAATCTATTTAAAGATGCCCATGAATATTGTAAAAGTTGTGTTAAGTGCCAACAAATTGGTTGGATCACAAAGAAAGATATGATGCCTATGAATCCAATTTTAATTGTAGAAATTTTTGATGTATGGAGAATAGACATCAAGGGATCTTTTCTAAAATCTTTTGGGAATGAATACATCTTAGTAACTATTGACTATATATCCAAGTGGGTAGAGGTAGTGCCATAAAAGACCAATGATAGCAGAATTGTTATAAAATTTCTTAAAGAAAACATCATCGCCCGATTTGGCACACATAGAGCTATTATCAATGATCGCAGAACACACTTTTGCAATCGATATTTTGCATCACTGATTGTTAGTGCAAGATCTGGTTGACGTTGGAACCCATGCTAGAGTTGAAGAAGATGAGGTCACTATCGATGACTTGCAAAACAAGTCTCATCTAGAGTCAGGAGTGGTGGCTCCGGTAAGATCCTCCAATGATCAAGTCAGCTCTTCTGGCCAACAGAAATGGAGCACTCAGAGAAATTTAAAGCAGAGTTTTGAGTTCAAGAATGAAGATGAGAGCTTAAGAGAGAAAATATATCTGGAAGATCTCTTTATACATGGAGCCTGTAATAAACTAATGGCGACAGCCGTAACTGCCTGGTAGTGGGCTGCTCAAGGCCATATGGAGTTTGTTACGGAGAATAGTGTCCATTGTCACGACGTGCCAAGCCATTGAGATTTAATAGTTGAAGTTCAAATAAAATGACTAGGGGCGATGAAGGACTTCTTACCACAGCGACCCAAAAGAGGTTAGAATGACAACGAGATCATCCATGCATTGACTGATATCCGCCGCATCAAGAGTTGGTGCCGAGGTCCTCCTAATGATAGGAGAAAGTTCGACTGAAAGGAGTTTGGTTGAAAGAGAAGTCCATCTGAAGGAGGAGTCCATCTGAAGGAATCTGAAAGGAGTCCATCTGAAGGAGAAGTCCAAAAGAAGCCCGTCTGGAGGAGTAGTCTGGCTAAAGGAGTCCTTTTGAAGGAGTCCAGCTGAAGGTGGAGTTCGAAAGGAGTCCATCTGAAGAAGAAGTCTAGCTAAATTTTGGCAGGGGTGGGTTTAACCCCAACAATAATCCTCCTACTATGAGTTCGAGATTCGAAGGAAAGGAGTATAGAAAAGACGACTGCCAAAGTTCTTTTCTAGATTCTGTATCCGTTGGATAGTGAGTTTTGGCATCTTCTACACTGGCACTGAAGGTTTTTAAGTATGAAGTGACCTGAAGAGATAGTTTTTCAAAATTCTTGTCGAAACACTACCCTAGGTACGGTGCAATTAAGGTTCTGTCGATCGCCATCTACCTACTGGGGTTAGTGGAATACTTATCAATTGAGGATCAGCTGAAAAGTATTTGCCATTATAACCGCCTCGGCCCCCACGGGATATTTAAGTTTGCCTCCCTTCTCTAGGAACCCGTTCTCCTTAGAGTTCTCTTCTTGTTTCCTCTGGTCTTCTTCCTTCTATCCGAGAGCTCTTTGATTTCTCCTTCCATTTCTTCCACCTGCGAGTGCTTTCCTGCCTAATTTTCATCACACCAGTCATCTTGTTGCTCCCCCTGGTCACTCTAGGTTAGTCCCGCAACCCTTTCTTCGATTGCTTTGGTGCTTTTATTTTCTGCATCCTATTATTTTAGTTTCTACTTTAAGGCTCCGCATACCATTTTTGTTGGTTTTCGGAGGTTTTTCTTAGGTTTAGCTTAATCTGAATGTCCTTTGAAACTTTTCAATCTGTTGATTCTTGGAGTCCATTCGATCTGAACTCCTAAGACTCCACTCCTATAGAAGAGGCCAAACCTAGGAGAATGCCCCGTCAACCCTTTATGCCAGATACCATTCCTTACTCCTTGACCCCGAACAATCTTTCTTTGATTAAAATTCAATACAGGATCTCCCAGGAGTATGATCTTGAACTTTCTAGGTCAAGTGACTGAGCTAGTTCTCCTCTGCCCGGCCGATTTTGCTTGTACTTAGAAGCTTTGCACGTTGGACTT
The DNA here is from genome assembly GCA_006176705.1 of Cocos nucifera. Classification (NCBI taxonomy): domain Eukaryota; kingdom Viridiplantae; phylum Streptophyta; class Magnoliopsida; order Arecales; family Arecaceae; genus Cocos; species Cocos nucifera. Next base: position 16,836 of record QRFJ01005356.1, on the reverse strand, counting down.
TGACTTTCACTCCCATCTTTCATAGTTGCACTCTTTCGCTTTTTAAACATCTCTCTAGCTTTTGTAGTATCGCATTCTTTTAGGTTCGTGATTGGATTTCTTTCCCTCTGCCACCTGATCAAGGTTTGTCTGACTGTCTCACTCTTTAGAAACTTCTATACCTTCAAATGCCATCCTTCTGCGAAGAATTGGTGGTACTTCTCATCCTAGTTCGGCAGGAAGGGGCTACTGAAAGATGCTCCTTCTTTCATTCACAACTTGAAGGAGAAGTACTTCTTCGTGCACTATCCAACTTTGATGTTAGGGCTTCTCCCTTGGGGTTTTCTCAGGAAATCGGTCTGTCGAGCTTCTAGTTTAGATAAGGCCGATCTTGATTCCTCCAATAAGCTTAAGACGTATCAAGCTCCTCTCCTTCCCGACCTCCTAAAAGAGCAGATCTTGTTCAACCTGGGTTTGAGCCCTCTCGATCCTACCGGTATACTTTTTACTTCTTGAACTCTTATGAGATTTCATATGTGTATTGTGGTTGATTGTGATTCTTCCTTTATTGTAGAGATGGATACTGAAGTTGTTGGAATGCTCACCAAGGGCCTTTATGCCCAGAAGAGGAAAGGGAAGGCCCCAAGTGGAAGCTCAAAGAGGGCGAAGGCCGATGCCTCGAGCTCTACAATCCCCACAACCACCACCACATTCTTTGAAGCTGCAGAAGGCATCGAAGTCGTATCGACCACCAAGGTTGGTGCCACTGGTGGGGGCCTTCTTCCTCCCACAGCCTTGAGCCCTCCTGTCGGGGATCAAGTTCTGGAGCCTCCCACTAAAAGAGAAAAGGGGAAGGAAAAGAAAAGAAAGAATAAGTTAGCCATTATGAAGATACCTCGTAAGGCTCGTTCTAGCAAGCCCAACGATAGCGGCGATGATCTGGGAGAGGATCCCTTTGACAACCCGAAGATCGTCCGAGACTTAACCGATAAGTTCACCATGTCCGAGGTGGTGGATCACATGGCTGACCTTGATCAGACACAACTCGTTTGGAGTTCGCTCGGGACTTTCCTTAAGGTAACCACCTTATTTTCTCTTATCCTACTTCATTTCTCCTTCCTTCTCCTTCTTTCTAAGCATCACATGCTTGCTGCAGTCGGGCCACCAAATACTTGCCCACATTAAGAAGGTGCACTATCGAGAGGTGGAAGCATTGAAGGCCCGGAGGACCTTCAAGCCGAGGTCAATTGCCTCCAAGCGGAGAAGGCCGCCGAGGCCAAATGCTTCTCCAGGGAGAAGATGGCTAAAATTGGGAGTCTCTAGGATGTGGTCAAGAAGGAGGAGCTCGTCTCCATCGGATTGAAGGCCGCTTGGTCTTGCAGGAAGAAAGGAGGAAGAAGGCCAAGATCAGAGTCATCGAACTGGAGGCCCAAATGGCAGAGTCGATCTCGGAGGCGAAGGTCTGGGCCATGAAAGAGTTCAAGGTTTTTTCTAAAATGAGAAACCTGAACGTCCAGTTCGGCTAGCAGGCATTCATCAAGGGCTTCGAGCTCTATAAAGGTAGAGTAGCTCATAAATTCTCAGAGCTTGATCTCAGCTTTCTAAAAGAGGAGGCCCTTGATGAAGAAGTGGGGCTGTCCACCACCATGGCTGACCCTTCTCCCATCGAGCCTGCTCCCGGTTCATCCGAACCTACTGCAGAGGCGCCCAAGCCTATCCAGGAGCCAGAAGTGGCTGAGAATGCTCCAACCTCGTTCACCCCAATGCCGCCCGAGGTTGAAAGATTTGAATAATTATACTTTTTGTCTTTCTTTCTATTGGTGTATCAAAAATATTTTCATGCAATGAAAGTAAATTTCTTTATGTGTGTTGTCATGTGCTTTATTTAGAATCCCTCAAGTGACCATAGCTGCAACTCTCCATCTTCGACCGAGGTCGAGCCATTGCCTCATGAAATTCCTCTAAAGCCCATAGTTAAGAATCTGAAGAAAGAGGTTTACCTATTGAAAAAGAAGCTGAAGAAGACCGAGGACAAGCTTCAGAGGTCCAGGAAGAATGCTTTGAAGGTGACGATTGAGGTCACTCGCCTCCGAAAGTTGCATCAGAAGGACTCTATAAGCTTGAGCATCAGGAAGGGTAACTTTGAGAGGAAACTAGCAGAGCTCAAGAAAAGTGCCAGTGATAAGTCTTGGGCATTGACAGTGAAGATCGGCTCCCTCGAAGTTGAACTTAAATCGGTAAAGGAGGAGATCTAGTTGGTGGAGGGGAGTTCATCATGGTCTTCTAATAAGGCTCAGCATGAATGAGACTGGTCTAAGAGATTCTCCACACTCTAGAAATAGCTACATGATGTCAAGCTTGCCTATGAAACTTATTGACTGGGCTAGAGTGGAAGGATATCTTCATTGGAGCAGAAGCTCCGTGATGCCAACAGTGAGGTGGCTCGGCTCTAGAAATGGCTCAATGATAGCTACCAGTTCGATATGAGCAGGGAGTCGGAAGAGATCGACTCTATGAGGAGGATCATGGGTGAGCTATTAGAGTCAGTTGGGTGGGAGAAGGCCAAGGTTCAATGGCTAAAACTTCAATTGACTTGCATACGACAAGCTGTTAAAGATGCCAAGGCGAAGACGGAAGTTCTGAGGAAGAGGCTGCGAGTATCGGAGGAAAATTTCCATCGGACTGACAGGATGTTCTACGATAATTTAATGAGGAGAAAAGAGCTGGAAGAAGAGGTCACCAGCCTAAAGGAATCTATAGTAATGGCCAGCAGCCCAAAGTCCGAGGAATCCGACCCCTCCTAGAGCCTTGGTCTTCTTCTCTCTCTCTTTTTTTTGTAACTGATCTTGCAGACCTTTACCATTACCTCGTAATTACCTTTTGTTTTCAATGAAATGATATTTTCTCCCACTATCTTTTGTCTTGCATGAGCTTAACGCTTGTTGATCGCCTTGTTTTCTTTACTTTGTCTTTTATTGAGTCATTTGATAGAGATGCCTGATGGGAGACCCCCTCTCGCACCAGGACAAGGTTCTTCTCCTATTTTTGACACAGCCGAACTTCATTTTTGTTAGGGCAAGACTTTCCTCTCCTTCTTTGTTGACTCTCTTATGCAGAGAGTTCCAGCTTTTGATGTGGTGACTCTTCTCTTAACTACTCTACTGTGTCATCCAAGTTTGATTTCTCTTCCCTCTCTCCCTTATTTTTTTGTTGAGGAGGTATCTTCCTTTTATCTTGAGTTAATGGGGGTCTTTGTTTTGCTCATGTTAGGATGAAGTTCTCCTCTTGTTCCTAACAGGGCTGTAGGGGCACATAAGGGTCGTTGAAAGAGACTCCCCCCTCCTCCCATCTTGGGTTAACGGGGGCTTCATTTTGCTCATGTTAGGATGAGGTTTTGGGATGTAGGGCACATAAGGATCGTTGAAGAGCCTCTCCCCCTCCTCTTGTCTTAGGTTAACGGGGGTCTTCGCTTTGCTCATGTTAGAATGAGGTTCTCCTCCTGTTCCTAACATGGCCGTAGGGGCATACAAGGGCTGTTGAAAGGGCCTTTTCCTCCTCCGATCTTAGGTTAATAGGGGTTTTCGCTTTGCTCATATTAGGATGAGGTTCTCTTTCTATTCCTAACATGACTGTAGGGGCACATATGAGCCATTGAGAGAGCCTCTTTCCTCCTTCTATCTTGGGTTAATGGGGGTCTTCATTTTGCTCATGTTAGGATGAGGTCTTCCTCCTATTTCTAACATGACCATAGGGGCACATAAGGGCCATTGAAGGAGCCTCTCCCCTCCTTCCATCTTAGGTTAATAGGAGTCTTCATCCATGTCGGGATGAGGTTCTCCTCCTGTTCTTGATACGGCTAGTTTTATCTAATGATGAAGTTCGAAAAGTTGTTTCCGGCATCACAGTTTTGCACCAAGGATGAAGGTGTTAAAATAAAGAATTTTTTTTAAAATGAAGTCATTAATAATACATTCATAGATTCTCCAAATTTCATGGGTGGGATAGATCTGCTCCTCCAAGCTCTCTTAGGTAGTAGGTTCTGGGCCGAACGATCTCCCTAATTTTATAAGGGCCTTTCTAATTTAGGACAAGTTTTTCTTGATTCTGAGGTTGTGAAATGGCTACTCACCGAAGTACCAAGTCCCCCACTTGGAATGTTTTGCCCTAGACTCTAGCATTATAGTAGCAAGCTACTTTTTGTTTATAAGCCACCATCTAAACTTGAGCTTCTTCTCATTTTTCTTCCAATAAATCAAGATTAGCTCTGAGATCCAGCAAGTTGCGTAGCTCATTGAAGACCACAACCCATGCCGATAAAAGTTTGAACTCGATTGGGATGACCACCTCTATTTTGAAGGCTAAGGCAAATGGTATTTCTTCAATCGACAGTCTTTGGATAGTTTGGTATGCCCAGAGTACATGATAGAGTTCATATATCCAAGTTTCTTTTGCTCTTTTGAGTCTTGCTTTAATTTCTTGTAGTAGGATCCTGTTAGTTACCTCGACTTCATCATTTGCTTGCGGATGAGCTACTGATGTGAAGTTGTGGGTGATGTTCAAATCTTCACAGAACTCGGCGAACTTTATCACTACGAACTGGCATTTATTATCAGTGATAAGGGTCTGGGGTAGGCTGAATCTACAGATAATTGACTTTCATACAAAGTCCTACACTTTAGCTTCAGTAATTTTTTCCAAAGGTTCAGCTTCGACTCATTTGGTGAAATAGTCTATCGCCACCAATAAGTACTTTCATTGTGCGGATGCCATTGGGAAGAGCCCAAGTATATCCATTCCCCATTATGTGAATGGCTAAGGGATGCTTAAGGGTGTAAGCTCGGAGGCTGGCTGTCTCTCAATATTTACATTTCACTGACAATGGTCACACTTCTTAACATATTCAATAGAATCATGGTACATGGTTGGCCAATGATATCCTTGTCAAAGTAGTTTGTGGGATAAGGATATGCACCCAGATGGCTTTCGCAAAATTCTTCATGTACCTTCCACAGTGCAAAATCAACCTTGAAAGGTCAGAGACATTTTAAAAGGGCAGGGAATACGACCTCTTATAAAGTTTGTTTTCATATAGAACATACTAGGAGGCTTGATTTCTCAGCTTTCGAGCTTCTTTTAGATCATAAGGAAGAATTCCATCCTTGAGATAAGCGACCAGTGGGTCAATCCAGCAGGGCTCATGGTCGATCTGCATTGTAGACTGTGGCTCCTCCAAACTTGGGCATTTCAGCACTTTGAAGAATACTTCTTTCGGATGTTCATTTGGGGCAAGTGTAGCCAGCTTGGAGAAGAGGTCGGCCCTACCATTTTCTATCCTTGGGATCTACTGGATGTTGAAACTATTGAAGGCCGGGGTCAAGTTCTTCATTTTTTTGAGGTACTTTATCATGCTTGCCTTCCAAGCTTCATAATTACTACTAACTTATCCAACCACCAACTGAGAATCGCTATAGGCTTGGAGTCGATCTGCTTCTAGTTCTTCTGCTATCTTCAATCCTACAATCAAAGCTTCATATTTTGTCCCATTATTTATTGCAAAGAGCTCAAAGCGCAGTGCATATTTGGCAATGACTTCTTCAGAGTTAACCAAAACTAGACCTACACCCACATCAGAAGCGTTGGAGGAACCGTAAACATACAGTGCCAAAAAACCTTAAGGAAGGTCTGCTTTTTCATTAGGGGAGTTCGGTTGTAGCCATGTAATGCTGTCTTCCTTCTGCTCGAGTTTGGCTTCATCTAGAATAGTACATTCCACTATGAAATCTATCAATATTTAGGCTTTGATTGATGGTCGAGGTTGGAAGTTGATGTCAAACTCTATAAGCTCGATTGCCTACTTTGCTATTCTTCCAGAGGCGTCTGTTTGATGAAGGACTCCTTTGATTGGTTGATCAGTGAGGAGCATTATTGTATGCCCCTAGAAGTAAGGTCGGAGTCTCCTGATTGCAATCAGCAGAGTGTAAGTTAGTTTTTCTAACTTAAAGTATCTGATCTCGGCATCCCTCAAGACTCGACTTATATAGTAGATTGATCATTGCACTTTTGCTTCTTCCTTAACCAAGACTGCTGCAAGAGCCACTGGGGAGACTACCAAGTATAAAAATAATTCTTCTTCAGGTTTGGGCTTGGCCAGTAAATGAGGCGAGCTGAAGTAGTTCTTGAGTTCTTCAAATGCTTGTTGGTATTCTATGGTCCAATAGAAGTTTTTTGGTTGCTTGAGGACTTGGAAGAAGGGCATACACCGCTTGGCCAATTTTGAGACAAAGCAATTCAGAGATACCACCTTCCTTGTTAGGCGCTAAACTTCTTTCATTGATTTTGGGGCAGTTATCTCTTGAATGGCTCGGATGTTCTCTGGATTAGCCTTAATCTCGTCTCTTGACACCATGAACCCCAAAAATTTTTTTGAGGTTACTCCGAAGGCTCATTTGATCAAGTTCAACTTCATCTTATATCTCTGAAGAGCATTGAAGGTCTCTTCAAGATCGGCAATATGATTTGTTGAAGATCTACTCTTTAGAAGCATATCATCCACGTAGACTTTCATATTGCGGTCGATCTACTCCTTGAAGATTTTATTGATCAGACGCTGATAAGTTGCACCTACATTTTTAAGCCTAAAGAGCATTATCCTGTAACAATAAAGACCATGATCAGTAATAAAAGCAGTTTTCTCCTCATCCTTTGGAGCCATCTAGATTTTATTACAATTAGAAAAGGCATCTATGAAGGTGAGGAGCTCATGGCCTGAAGTTGCATCCACTAGCTGGTTGATCCTGGGCAGGGGGTAGCTATCTTTTGGGCAGACCTTATTTAACATTTTGAAGTTGACACACATCCTCCACTTGCCTTTTGCTTTTTTGACAAGGATCACATTGGAGCCTCAGTTTGGATAGTTGACCTCACGACTGAATCCAACCTTAAGAAGCTTATCAACTTCTTCTGCAATTACTTTCTACCTTTTCGGTGCATGGTTCCGCATCTTTTCCTTCATGGGTCGATACTTGGGGTTGACAGCTAGACGATGTTCCATAACTTTGACTTCAATTTTCGATATGTCTGCGGGAACCCAAGCGAAGACATCTGCATTCTTCTATAGAAAGGTGATGAGCTGCCTTCGAACCTCCCCTTCCAAGCTAGAGCTGATCTGCACTGTGTGTTCTGCGTTCCCATCATTCAAAGAAATAGCTACTAGGTCATCTATAGGTTTATCTTGCTCCTCGATAAAATCATCACAGACGTCTAGTCTGTTAATAGGACAAAAATTTGATTGTCCGCTCATTTGCAGAGCGATTGAGTAGTAGCATCTCGTCAAAACTTGATCTCCTCTGACTTCTCCAATTTTATAGTTTATTGGAAACTTCATTTTTAGATAGTAGGTCGACACCACTATCCTTAGTGCATTTAGACCAGGTTGGCCGAGAATTGCGTTATAAGCAGATAGAGCTTTCACCACTAGAAAATCTACATGTGCTTTGGATTGCCTTGGGTATCATATTGTAGCCATAGTTAATATTATTATTCCTTCAACTGGCATAGCATCGCCAGTGAAGTTGATCAATAGAGAATTCACTGGTCCTAATTGGTTCTTAGGTATGGACATTTTGAGAAAAGCATCATAAAATCAGATATTAGTAGAGCTTCCATTATCAATAAGAATGCGGCATACATCATAGTCAGCAATATCTAAGAAAACTACAACCACATCATTGTGTGGAAATTGAATCCCATGAGCATCTTCTTCAGTAAAGATTATAGGTTCTTCAGTCCTCTGCCTCTTTGCAGGCTATGCCAACCCACTAACTTCTTCCTATCGAAGTCTCCGAGACATGGTATTGATGATACCAAGAGGAGGCCGATCTTCCTATTGCTCCTCTCTCCTTGGCAGTTTTGGCTGTGGAGGTGCCCTAAGTTGATCTTCCCTTGCATCAGGTTGTCATCGAAGGAATCGACTGAGCCAGCTTCTCTTGATGAGCTCTTGATAGACACGCGATGTTATCATTAAGATACCATATTTATCAGTTTAATCTAACTTTTTAAAATAATTAAAAATGCATAGATAGCAGTGAGTCGGATCAAATCCATAGGAAAGATAGTATTTTAGATTTAAAATTTTTGATTTTTGAAAAGAAAAAAAAATGATTTGAGTTTTGAAATTAAAAGTGAAGTCGGAAGATTAAAAATAAAAATTAAAAGATATAGAAATTTAAACTTGGTACTAAGATCTACTAATTAGATCTTAGCATCTACTTGTAATAAAATAAAAAGTAATAATTAAAGTACAAAAATTAAATTATAATAAAAATAAAAAGTAAGAAATTAAAGTACAAAAATAAAATTTTTATTAATTAAAATTTTAAAATTTAAATATATAAAATTTAAAAAAGAATAAAATAGCCTGATCTCTGATCTTGGATCGGCATTGGCAGAAAGATGATGTAGAAACCTAGCTCTTCTTCTCGACATCCATTGCATTGAAGCAGCCTTTAACCCATAGCCTGGCTTTGCCCTATACCAAAGCTTCACCTTGATCGGAGATATTGATTTTTGGAGGCTTGGGATCCTTTTTATAGAGCTAGGAGAGCTGGATATTTTTTTCTAAAGGCAATGTGGGACTAATAGCCTTTGTAATCATCAAAATACAAAGAAATTTGAATAAAATTTGAATCAAAATAGCTCTGATATGACTCTGATAAGTCTGGTGAAATCTAGCCATTCAATAGAAATCCAACGATCCAAAAATCATCAAAATCGGATGAATATCGGCCTAGATAAGGTTGGATTAAATTTTGGCCGTCCGATCGAGCATTGATGGAGGAAATCTGGCCGTAAATCATGCATCGAGAGTCCTAATCACCATCGGGAGCATTCTGGACTATTGGATCTTCATCACTTAATTTTCTAGCCATCGGATCATGCTAGATCACCGATAGAATTTGAATCAAATCCAAAAATCACCACCACCGTTCGATCTTGACCGCAATCAGCTACAGCTGTCCGATCGTGCAATTACTATTCCCATGGACCACGTGGACCGACTGCACCACACACCATAGTCAATTAGTGCCTCTATTGCCGAGTGAAAAGATCAGATTGCCCTATGAGCCATGATGAATTTTCTGTAAATCCTTTAGGGGTCTAGGTCTACCACATGGCAGGCTCTGATTCACCGGTTTCTGCTGAGCTGGCAGTCCATACCTGGATTATGGACCGACTAATGGTTTCAATAGCTAAGTCAGCTTTGATGGCTTGGCTTGGCTTGGTGGCTTGGCTTGCGGAGCCGGCTGAGCCATTTTCTTTTTTTTATTTAAATTTTACTTATTTTATTTCTTTAAAAATTCATATCTTCTTCGTTTTAGCTCTGTTTTACTTCAAATTTATTTCATTGTGATCAAAAAAATGAGCTCTTTTCATTGATTATAAAATTTTATTTTTTAATTTTTATTATTTTAATTAATTTTTTAATTAATAAAAATATAAATTTCTCAAAAATTATATATAAATTAATTATTAATTTTAAAAATTAATATAAATTAATTAAAAGATTAATATTTTTATCGATGAATTTATGATACTTATCACACCCCCTAACTTAAGCTTTGCTCATCCTCGAGTAAAGAAAGAATTTAGTTTTAAATATCTTTTTAACTTTAGAGTTTCGAATTTTATCTAAATAGTTTTCAAAATGGCCATTGATATTTAGTAGAGCCTAAGTAAGACATATCATTGGGGTATTAATACTTATCAATAGAAAAATTAAGTAAAGTGCATTAAATTTTTCTAAATTTTTTCTAAATTATCCCATCTTTATCTCTGATTTGTCTAAACTTTTATATAGACAAGTGCATTACTACTTTCGTTCTTCATTTATTAATTTTTATTTTCACATTGCCTACTTTTTGATACAAATATCATTGCTTACTTAGGCAATGGGACTTGGTTACTCGATGGAAAACCAATATATATATATATATATTAATATTAATATTGTGCCACTATGGAGTGTCTTAACCTCTTAAGCTTTCTATTTGATCCATGTAGCGAGTCTTAGGCCAATGACTCCCAAACCAGTTGGCTTTAAGGCACTAGGTATAGAATATCCCTCGGCTTACTAGCTCAAATCAAATAGGCTACGAGTTAAGACTAGCTTTACAATGAGCTTCTTTGTCCTTCCCATCTTTTGACGTGAAACTCAATGCTTACTTAGGCAAAGAGGCCCAGTTACTCAGTGAGAAGTACTTAAAAACTATTTTATTAAAATAATTTTTTTATATGAAGAAACGTATAGTTATCCTACACAAGCCTATAAAAAGTAGACTTTTCTTTGATGCTAGTAGAAATAATTAGAAATACTTTAAGAAAAAACTTTTTATATTCTAGACTTAACTTTTTATTAAATTTTTTTAATACTTGATTCCTCAATATCTCATAGATTCTCTGATCTGTGCTTCAATTTTCTTTTAAAAATGCTTAGTTTAATTCGATTCTTAAGCATAATTAGGTGTCTAAATACTAAATACTAACTTTTTTGAGGACTTAAAATTTTAAAATTTTTTATTTTTCTCTCCCCCCAACTTAATCAATATTATCCTCAATGGAGAAGAAAAAATAAAGAATGTAATAAAGAACATGGAAGAATACACCTAACTCAGTATATTTTTGGTCCAGCACATGTCTTTGAAAAATTGAGCTCTCCCTCCAACTTATTCAAATTATCCTAAAAAAAAATAAACTAAAAAGATAAATTAGATAAAAACTAAATATTGGGTTGCCTCCCAACAAGCGCTAAGTTTACCATCTTCAGCCAGACACAATGCAGCTTACTATCCTGTGTCAAATATTGGATTGATAAATTTCAATGGTTTTGGATTGTCAATCTTAGAAAGTTGATTTATAATCCCATTATTGATATAATCATTGTTAATTTTAGGGATATAATTTGTAATCCCATTCTCAGACCCATGTTTATGAAGAATTTCTCCTATTTGTTTTTCTAAAATGCTCATGAATGGAGTTTTTGTATTAGGAGTTAAGTTTGATTCAATGGGTGATGGAATGGTAACTAAAGGCAATTTTAATTTTGGAGGTAAATTATTATGGTATTGCTTAAACAACTTCATTAACATTTTATTACATGCCTCTTGATTTTTGTAAAAAGAACCAGCTTCTAGGGTTGAAGGAAATAGGACATTAGGTTTATAAGTCTTGGGTAAATCATCTATTCTCTTTTTCCCTATTTTTATCTCATTTAAACTGGAACTAGCATCAGTACTAATTTCTGGCTCGAGTTCTTCTATATGGTTAGTCTCAGTACTAACCAATTTTTCTAAATTTTTATTTTGGCTAGCATCAGGACTAGCCTTTCTCACCTGGTCTTGGTATGGATCCATAAGAATCCTATAGCTTTTAAGTTCAGGAATTACTTTAGCATTCTCTAATTGAGAATTCTTAAGTGAGACATTAAATTGATAACTTGGTCCAGGTGGTTGGTAGATATTAGGTGGGTTGTTTGAAATTGATAGGCTCGATAGTTGATCTAGTTCTCTCCTCGTGTTAGACTCAACTAATTATCCTATTTGAGCTTCTAGCTTAGCGATAGATTGCTGTTGAGTCAGAATCAATTGTTGAAGTTGGTTAAATCTATCATCGGCTAGATTGGTCTGTTGAGGAGGTGGGTATGAAGGCTGATCATGATGTGGTGGTTGGATAAACTGACTAGGCTGGCCATTATTATAGGTATAGTTTTGGTATTGGGGCCTATTTTGATAGTTTTGGATAGATAAAATTTGGGTTTGAGCCTGAGTCTGTTGGGATGTCCAAGAAAAATTATGGTGGTTGCTCCAATCTGGATTATATGAATTTGAAAATGGGTAATTAATCAATTTGGAGTATCCTTGAGTAGCTTGAACTTATTCTTGGATAAAATATGGAATCGTGCAGTCATAGGATATTCACTCACATGATGGGTTGGGCTAGCACAGATTGAATAAATCTTCTGATAATTAAAAGATGATGTGAATTATGCAGGAGATTGTTGACCTAGGATTAGGAGTTGATCTATTTTCTGAGCAAGAAGGTCAACTTTATCTAATTTTTGGACTATTAGATTTAGATTAGCCATTTGATTATTATGTTTAATGTGAATCAACCATTCAATTAAGTTCAACTAAATCAGAAAAAGTGATTTTTACCGTGCATGTATTAGTGTAACCCTAATGTATGGTTCAAAAAAATTTTAGAATATTTTTTTTTATTTTTTTTATTATTATTTTATTATATTAAAAATTAATTTTTTTATTTGTTAATTTTAATTTAATTTAATTATTATTTTTAATATTTTTTAGTTAGTTTAATTTAATTTTTATTTTATTTTATTTTATTTTTAGAGGAGCAAGGAGAAGAAAGAAAGAAGAGTTCTAAAGAAGAGATCTTAAGGAGTCCTAGAACTAAGAAGAAAGAGAAGAATTAGGTTTAATTAGATTTGATGTTGGTTAGCAATTAAGTTGGTCAATCAATCCTGACTAAGGGTTATCCTAGATCTAGACAGCTTCTAACTGCCAAGGTCACCTTCAAGCCCTCCAAGTATAGGATTAGCCAATCAACTAGCTAGATAAGTGTAAGATCGGTGAGAGTCCCCCTGTTGCTTGCCTTAGACACTAATTATACTTGGTCAGGTAAGCGAATGGAATCAATTAGAAATCACCTTCCTTCGGGCCCATGTTAGATATATGTGCCCTAGAAGCCAGAATTGGCTGACACTTGTAATACACTTCTAGGGGCAAAATTATAATTTTGACTATAATTAATGAAATGGGTTATTTTCTATCACATATGTGTATTTAGTGTCTGTGATACATCCTTTGAGTTAATGGTAATGATAATTCATATTTTCAAGAGTTGAAAATTTAAGACATGAATAATCATTATTAACTCATAAACAGCTCCCGACCATAGGATCATCACGAGGATGGTGATTGATCCGGAAGGTTGGTGTACGATCGCTTCTCTTTAGTAGATGAGTCTTGAGTCTACGGTGTGGAGACACCGGAGTGAGAGTACAGGTACTCATTAGAGAACGAGGGCACTGAGCGTGACCACCTCGAGTAGTCATTAGGGAAGTCTACCTTCTCGTCAATGACTGACTCGATGCTGCAGTAGTGTGTCTGGTTCTTTGACCTGAGATGCATCGGCAGTTCACCTTGAGGGTGTTATAGTTTGACTACACCATTACTCGGTCTCCTAGCCATATGGAACCCTGAGGTGTATGTTGGCTATAGCATGTTCATTGTAGGAACTGGATTGCATCAAGATGGGATCTATCTACCTCGGTGGTAGAGGAGTAGCCCTATGATGATCATGAGAATCAAGTCCAGAAATCCATGGCCATGGTAGAGTGAAATAATAGAAAGAGTTTCTATTTAGATTTTCACATTGGACTCGAATCGAATGATTACATCATATGACAGAGACTAGGGTTTGACGAGTTCACCTTAACCCTAATCTGATCGGGGCTCAAGATAGAAGAACTGAATCACACAGGTAGCTGCACCAAGAGGTTCGCATTCAGCTCTGATGGGTTGCCACCATATACTGCTAGGTGTCACTGGTGGATTTTGGGAGCAATTAGAATGATTTAGATGATCGATCATTCTAGCTGTTCGAATCAGAAGAGTTCTGATCCATCGAAAGGAGTTTCGATGATGTCTATGATAGAGATCATGACATATCCCATTACCATACAGAACTGAACCTAACTGGGTCACACAAACAAGGGTTTGAATCTGGTGATCATCAATTGAACTGATCTAGTTCAATTGATCTGAATGAGATTCAATTAGGTTCAAGGAAATCGTGCTAGCACTCGATTGAACCTAACGTTCTTCTTTTACTATCATAAATAAGTTGTCCTGACTGAGCCAAAGGAGTTTGTGCTCAATCAGAGGCCTTCATATGGTCTGACTGGAGGTTGTCCAAGTCAGAATAGGTTGTCTTATTTGTAAGACATTACCTGCCATTTTTGGTCACCTGCCATTTCTTGTTCTTTGACTTTGGTCAAAAGTCTACCTTTGACTGGTCAAACGTTGACCATTGACCCTTTGACTTTTGACCACATGTCATGCACCTATTGGAGAGCTGGTGGGGGCCTGTCCCCCTGCCAGAACCTGGCAAGGAGAAGGGCGCACGCCAAGGGTGGCGTGAGCCCAAGTAGGAGGCGCCTAGGAGTCCTTGTTGGACAAGGACTCCACCTCCCTTTTGGATTCCAATCAGAGTTCTACTAAGAATCCAGTTTGACTGGTCTTAGGCGCCCTCTAAGGAGGAATCCAGGGGTCTCTATTCCAACCAATCAGATTTAGATCTGATTTCACAAAGGGTTGTGATTGGTTGAGAGGAAGAGGAGTTGGATCACAAGAGGTCTATAAATAAGACCCTGCGCCCAACCCTAATTCCAATGAATTGAGATTTCCCACGCCCCAAGGCTGCCTCTCCCCTCCTTCTCCATGCCATAGTCTCTTCTCCCCTTGCTCTCCACGTCCAAAAGTGTTTTGGACTTAGGTTGGTGCGATTCAGATCAAGGAAAGGCGATCAAAAGCAAGAAGGCTGCGCTGCTGCAAAAGGACGACTGCAGATCTTCAAAAGAGTTTTGAAGATCCTCCAGATCAGATCCAGATCTGATTTTTGGAGGTGTGATAGAGAAGAAGAGGATCTCCAGATCCAACCCGAGTGGATACCGGTAGAGGCCAGGCGCTTGCGTGGCTAAGATCCAGAACCTTCCGCTGCAATCAGGATCATCTACAGGGTAATAGGATTACCCAAATCAGGTAAATTAAATTTGATTTAATTTATCTTATTTTATTTTATTTATTAAAATAATAAGAATCAGATCTGAAACATATCAAGATCTGATTGAGATCAAGAGAAAATTTTTTGAAATATATCTCTTGATCTAATCAGATCTGGACGAACCTGGACCGGGAAATCAGGATTTCCCTTCAACTGGTATCAGAGCCATGGTTCTAAAATTGTTTAGATCTGATTTTAATTTTATTTTAATTAGAAAATAAAGTGATTTCAGATGTCACATGAGATGTGATCAGATCTGAAATCAGAAAAATTAAAATTAAATGATTTGGATCTAAGAACATGAAGATATGCATGACTAGTTCTAGAATAGAATAGTTCTATAGAATAGTTTTGCATGTCTTTGATTTAATCTGATTAAATCATATTTTAGATCTTCTTATTTACTATTTTCTGATATTATAAGTGTTATAATAACATCTGATAAACAGCAAATAAAAATTATTTAATTTTAAATATCATATGAGATATGATAGATGCATGACTAGACTAGTTGTAGAATAGTTCTACATAATTATCTAGATTAGAATTTATTTTGATTAGATCAATTTAAATCTAATTTTTTAGATTATTATGTGATAATTTAGATCTGAAAACATGCATGATTATGATACATGAGATGTATGCAAAATATGCCTTGATTAGATCTAAATTTGTATATGAGATATATGATATAGATCTATAACTGTTTTGTAGATTTACATGTTCCTGATTAAGGCGTTCCTCTTGGCCGTCCGGTCATAAGAACGAAGAAGGGTTTAAAGGCCCTCTCTTCCCATTCGATGGGGTGTTCTTATGACGTGTAGGGGTGCTGCGTGTTCGTCCTTAATCAGAAACCCAAAACTTACTTTCTGCAAAACCCTAGATCCTGAAACCCTAGGATTTATTGTGCATATTTTGTTTATGAACCCAACTTAATTAAGAATTAAGTTTATGGAATATTAATTAGGTCTAAAATTGAGAATTTCAGATCTAAGACATATTCATAATACTGGGTTCGGGCTTGGGTAGCTCAATTAGGTCTAAGCGGTTGATCAAACCGAATCAAGAGTTGGTTAGATGGGATCAACAATGCTTAAATTGACCAGCCTAATAGGATTAAGTCTGGGTCAAGATCGAGTCACGATCAAGCAAGACCTAATTAGGCTCAGAGGTTAGAGTCTGGATTGTAGGCTAACCCAATTGGTTCTGACTCAACAATTTGGTGTCTAAGGTAAGTTTGGCACAGACGACCGACTGGTTTTTAATTGGAAGCTACTCGACCTGAATGCGTTCTTGTGCGAGTTAACGGCATATTCCTTCCACCGGTCTCACTTACCTGGCCATATCTGTTGACACAGTTCTGATCTGAGGTGGTCAATAATCCGAGCTGAACCCATGCCACTAGGTTAGTCATAATTGTTATGACTAAGCCAAGTCTAGTTTAATGAGACCTGAATCAATTCTCCCTAAGAAAAGATTAAGTCTGAGGTCTTCCACCATTGTAGACGTGCGGGCCCTTCCCGGGGTTGATTGTTCTCGGCTGGATACAGTGGCTCAGTTGCACCGGGAAGACGCAACCATGTCTATTAGGCATTGGATGCTATGGGCTGGAGGATGAGTTGGGCTCAATATTCCGGATACGGTGAGAGACCCAATTAGGAACCCAGTCTATGCAAATGGTGGGTCTGACTTAACTAAGGAGTGGATCAATATTCCGGATACGGTGAGATTCATGAATTAGAGACCAAGTTTGGGTGCACCATGATTAGAGAATCATTGAACAAGAGTTGTTCACTCATTGGCTAACCCATCACCAATAACTGTTAGGTGAGGTGATGAGTCAGTTGGTGAGACCGCACCACCCACTAGAAATCATCAATCGCGGAGATTTTCGCATCTCTACAGAGGGAGTGTAGGGATCCGAGAAAATAGTGGGAGCTAATTTGTTTAAAAATAAAATCCCTAAACAAATTGGTCAAGTCAAAATTACAGTATCTA
>QRFJ01005355.1:0-29869 GCA_006176705.1 Cocos nucifera | reverse complement strand
ATGTTAGATATATGTGCCCTAGAAGCCAGAATTGGCTGACACTTGTAATACACTTCTAGGGGCAAAATTATAATTTTGACTATAATCAATAAAATGGGTTATTTTCTATCACATATGTGTATTTAGTGTCTGTGATACATCCTTTGAGTTAATGGTAATGATAATTCATATTTTCAAGAGTTGAAAATTTAAGACATGAATAATCATTATTAACTCATAAATTGCTCCCGACCATAGGATCATCACGAGGATGGTGATTGATCCGGAAGGTTGGTGTACAATCGCTTCTCTTTAGTAGATGAGTCTTGAGTCTACGGTGTGGAGACACCGGAGCGAGAGTACAGGTACTCGTTAGAGAACGAGGGCACTGAGCGTGACCACCTCGAGTAGTCATTAGGAAGTCTACCTTCTCGTCAATGACTGACTCGATGCTGCAGTAGTGTGTCTGGTTCTTTGACCTGAGATGCATCGGCAGTTCACCTT
The DNA here is from genome assembly GCA_006176705.1 of Cocos nucifera. Taxonomy (NCBI): domain Eukaryota; kingdom Viridiplantae; phylum Streptophyta; class Magnoliopsida; order Arecales; family Arecaceae; genus Cocos; species Cocos nucifera. The sequence goes on along the minus strand of QRFJ01005355.1, from coordinate 29,386 downwards.
GAGGGTGTTATAGTTTGACTACACCATTACTCGGTCTCCTAGCCATATGGAACCCTGAGGTGTATGTTGGCTATAGCATGTTCATTGTAGGAACTGGATTGGCATCAAGATGGAATCTATCTACCTCGGTGGTAGAGGAGCAGCCCTATGATGATCATGAGAATCAAGTCCAGAAATCCATGGCCATGGTAGAGTGAAATAATAGAAAGAGTTTCTATTTAGATTTTCACATTGGACTCGAATCGAATGATTACATCATATGACAGAGACTAGGGTTTGACGAGTTCACCTTAACCCTAATCTGATCGGGGCTCAAGATAGAAGAACTTAATCACACAGGTAGCTGCACCAAGAGGTTCGCATTCAGCTCTGATGGGTTGCCACCATATACTGCTAGGTGTCACTGGTGGATTTTGGGAGCAATTAGAATGATTTAGATGATCGATCATTCTAGCTGTTCGAATCAGAAGAGTTCTGATCCATCGAAAGGAGTTTCGATGATGTCGATGATAGAGATCATGACATATCCCATTACCATACAGAACTGAACCTAACTGGGTCACACAAACAAGGGTTTGAATCTGGTGATCATCAATTGAACTGATCTAGTTCAATTGATCTGAATGAGATTCAATTAGGTTCAAGGAAATCGTGCTAGCACTCGATTGAACCTAACGTTCTTCTTTTACTATCATAAATAAGTTGTCCTGACTGAGCCAAAGGAGTTTGTGCTCAATCAGAGGCCTTCATATGGTCTGACTGGAGGTTGTCCAAGTCAGAAAAGGTTGTCTTATTTTGTAAGACATTACCTGCCATTTTTGGTCACCTGCCATTTCTTGTTCTTTGACTTTGGTCAAAAGTCTACCTTTGACTGGTCAAACGTTGACCATTGACACTTTGACTTTTGACCACATGTCATGCACCTATTGGAGAGCTGGTGGGGGCCTGTCCCCCTGCCAGAACCTGGCAAGGAGAAGGGCGCACGCCACCCTTGGCGTGTGCCCAAGTTGGAGGCGCCTAGGAGTCCTTGTTGGACAAGGACTCCATCTCCTTTTTGGATTCCAATTAGAGTTCTTCTAAGAACCAACTTTGACTGGTCTTAGGCACCCTCTAAGGAGGAATCCAGGGGACTCTATTCCCACCAATCAGATTTAGATCTGATTTCACAAAGGGTTGTGATTGGTTGGGAAGAAGAGGAGTTGGATCACAGCTAGTCTATAAATAAGACCCTGCGCCCAACTCAGATTCAAAGTGAATTGAATAGAGATTTCCCATGCCCCAAGGCTGCCTCTCCCCTCCTTCTCCATGCCATAGTCTCTTCTCCCCTTGCTCTCCACGTCCAAAAGGAGTTTTGGACTTGGTTGGTGCGATTCAGATCAAAGAAAGGCGATCAAAAGCAAGAAGGCTGCGCTGCTGCAAAGGACGACTGCTGATCTTCAAAAGAGTTTTGAAGATCCTCCAGATCAGATCCAGATCTGATTTTTGGAGGTGTGATAGAGAAGAAGAGGATCTCCAGATCCAACCCGAGTGGATACCGGTAGAGGCCAGGCGCTTGCGTGGCTAAGATCCAGAACCTTCCGCTGCAAACAGGATCATCAACAGGGTAATAGGATTACCCAAATCAGGTAAATTAAATTTGATTTAATTTATCTTATTTTATTTTATTTATTAAAATAATAAGAATCAGATCTAAAACATATCAAGATCTGATTGAGATCAAGAGAAAAATTTTTGAAATATATCTCTTGATCTGATCAGATCTGAACGAACCTGGACCGGGAAATCAGGATTTCCCTTCAACTGGTATCAGAGCCATGGTTCTAAAATTATTTAGATCTGAATTTTAAATTTATTTTAATTAGAAAATAATTGATTTTAGATGTCACATGAGATGTGATCAGATCTGAAAATCAGAAAAAATTAAAATTAAATGAATTTGGATCTAAGATTAGAAGATATGCATGACTAGTTCTAGAATAGAATAGTTCTATAGAATAGTCTTGCATGTTTTTGATTTAATTGATTAAATCATATTTTAGATCTTTTATTTACTATTTTTTGATATTATAAGTGTTATAATAACATCTAAAAAATAGCAAATAAAAATTATTTAATTTTAAATATCATATGAGATATGATTGATGCATGTCTAGACTAGTTGTAGAATAGTTCTACATAATTGTCTAGATTAGAATTTATTTTGATTAGATCAATTTAAATCTAATTTTTTAGATTATTATGAGATAATTTAGATCTGAAAACATGCATGATTCGATACATGAGATGTATGCAAAATATGCCATGATTAGATCTAATTTGTATATGAGATATATGATATAGATCTATAAACTGTTTTGTAGTATTGAATGTTCCTGATTAAGGCGTTCCTCTTGGCCGTCCGGTCATAAGAATGAAGAAGGGTTTAAAGGCCCTCTCTTCCCATTCGATGGGGTGTTCTTATGATGTGTAGGGGTGCTGCGTGTTCGTCCTTAATCAGAAACCCAAAACTTACTTTCTGCAAAACCCTAGATCCTGAAACCCTAGGATTTATTGTGCATATTTTGTTTATGAACCCTACTTAATTAAGAATTAAGTTTATGGAATATTAATTAGGTCTAAAATTGAGAATTTCAGATCTAAGACATATTCATAATACTGGGTTCGGGCTTGGGTAGCTCAATTAGGTCTAAGCGGTTGATCAAACCGAATCAAGAGTTGGTTAGATGGGATCAACAATGCTTAAATTGACCAGCCTAATAGGATTAAGTCTGGGTCAAGATCGAGTCACGATCAAGCAAGACCTAATTAGGCTCAGAGGTTAGAGTCTGGATTGTAGGCTAACCCAATTGGTTCTGACTCAACAATTTGGTGTCTAAGGTAAGTTTGGCACAGACGACCGACTGGTTTTTAATTGGAAGCTACTCGACCTGAATGCGTTCTTGTACGAGTTAATGGCATATTCCTTCCACCGGTCTCACTTACCTGGCCATATCTGTTGACACAGTTCTGATCTGAGGTGGTCAATAATCCGAGCTAACCCATGCCACTAGGTTAGTCATAATTGTTATGACTAAGCCAAGTCTAGTTTAATGAGACCTGAATCAATTCTCCCTAAGAAAAGATTAAGTCTGAGGTCTTCCACCATTGTAGATGTGCGGGCCCTTCCCGGGGTTGATTGTTCTCGGCTGGATACAGTGGCTCAGTTGCACCGGGAAGATGCAACCATGTCTATTAGGCATTGGATGCTATGGGCTGGAGGATGAGTTGGGCTCAATATTCCGGATACGGTGAGAGACTCAATTAGGAACCCAGTCTATGCAAATGGTGGGTCTGACTTAACTAAGGAGTGGATCAATATTCGGATACGGTGAGATTCATGAATTAGAGACCAAGTTTGGGTGCACCATGATTAGAGAATCATTGAACAAGAGTTGTTCACTCATTGGCTAACCCATCACCAATAACTGTTAGGTGAGGTGATGAGTCAGTTGGTGAGACCGCACCACCCACTAGAAATCATTAATCGTGGAGATTTTCGCATCTCTACAGAGGGAGTGTAGGGATCCGAGAAAATAGTGGGAGCTAATTTGTTTAAAAATAAAATCCCTAAACAAATTGGTCAAGTCAAAATTACAGTATCTAACTAGAATCTTTGACTCTCTACAGGAAAATGTCTGCGTCCAACCCATTGGCACGTATCCTGGACACACATAGACTGACTGGACCCAATTATAAAGATTGGCTCAGGAACTACAAAATTGTTTTGGGTTCAGAGAAGTTAACCCATGTTTTGGACCAGGACCCTCCCACCTTACCAGCCCGTCCATCTGTTGAACAGAGAGCGTCTCTGGAAAAATGGATTGACGAAGATAATAAGGCCAGATATTACATGTTGGGCTCGATGTCTGATGAGCTCCAGCGCCAACATGAAGATATCGGGACTGCTCGCCAAATGTTGGCTCACCTGCAGGAGATGTTTGGTGAACAGAGTCGCGCAGCCAAATATCAAGTCACGAAATGACTTTTTAAGGCTAAGATGCGTGATGGGCAGTCAGTCCAAGATCACTGTCTGACAATGATCAAGGACATGGAAGAGCTTGAGAAGCTCGGTGTGAAGTTGGACTTGGACCTGCAGAATGATATTATTCTGCAATCCTTGACTGATGCATATGGGCAATTCATCATGAATTACCACATGCATAAACTTCAAAATTCCTTGGCCGAGTTAATGAATATGCTGGTTACCGCTGAGCTTTCTATGAAAGGTTCTAAAGGCTCAGTTCTTGCTATGGAACGGACTTCTTCCAAAAGAAAGTCTTATGGAAAGAAAAAGAAGTCTGTGAAAAAGCAAAAGGTGGAAGGATCAAAGAAGAAGAAGGCAGAGCCGAAGAAGAAGGCCGATGGCAAAGGAAAGTGTTTCCATTGCAACAGCGACGGCCATTGGAAGCGGAACTGCCCTACTTACCTGGCCACCCTGAAGAACAAGAAGGAAGGTCCTTCTGGAGGTATGCTCGTTATTGAGTCTAACCTTACGGTTTCTTCTGCATCCAGTTGGGTGCTTGACTCTGGTTCTAGTGCTCATCTGTGCACTTCTATGCAGGGTCTTGAGGATAGCAGGAGGCTGAGGGATGGAGACATGATCCTACGCGTCGGTAATGGAGCAAGAGTTGCTGCAGTAGCCGTGGGAACATACCCTCTTCGATTACCATCTGGTTTAGACTTAGTTTTGACTGTTATTATGTGCCTGCAGCTAGCAGGAATTTGATTTCTGTTTCATGCTTAGCACAAGAAGGTTATGTGATCACCTTCTTTAAGGACCATTGTAACATTCTTTATGAAAGAAATAAAATTGCAAATGGTTTCCTTATTAATGGTCTTTATCAGCTACATATTGATGTAAACTATCGAGCAAAACGTGAATGCCAAACGACCTAGATAGTCCAAATATCTATGGGATTAGGTCATATAGCAGAAGATAGGAGGAGAAAAATCTATTGAGTCATTGACTTTTGAGTCATATCCAACTTGTGAATCTTGTCTTCAAGGCAAAATGACTAAACTCCCTTTTGTTGGACATGGGGAGAGGGCCACAGATCTCCTTGCCCTAGTACATACTGATGTGTGCGGCCCATTTGATGTGCCGGCTAGAGGCAATTTTGTCTACTTCATTACCTTTACCGATGATCTGTCTAGGTATGGGTATGTGTATCTTATGAGACATAAGTCTGAAGCTTTTGAAAAGTTCAAAGAATTCAGACATGAAGTAGAAAAACAAACTGGAAAACCCATTAAGGTTCTTCGATCAGATCGAGGAGGTGAATACCTTAGCCGGGAATTCCTAGACTATCTCAAGGAAAATGGCATAGTCTCTCAATGGACTCCACCAGGAACACCTCAACTCAACGGGGTTTCAGAACGGAGAAATCGGACTCTATTGGATATGGTTCGATCCATGATGAGCTTCACAGACCTCCCTGATTTTCTTTGGGGACATTCATTGTTAACTTCAATCTATCTTACTGAATAGGGTTCCCTCTAAAACCGTTCCTACCACACCGTATGAGATATGGCACGGTAAGAAACCAAGTCTGAGTCATCTCAGAATTTGGGGTTGTCCGGCTCATGTCAAAAGACAACAAGCGGACAAGTTAGAGTTTAGGTCCTTTAGAGCTCGATTCATAGGATATCCTAAAGAGTCATTAGGATACTATTTCTACATTCCAGAAGACCACAATGTGATTGTGAGTCGACATGCCATCTTTCTTGAAAAATAGTTTATTCAAGATAGCGGCATTGGAAAGCAGATTAAGCTTGATGAGAAAGTCTCACAAGTAGAACGAGCTAAGGACCAAGTGGAACCAAATCAGGTTGAGCCAATAAGAACACTACCTCCTCCACCTCGTAGATCGGAAAGAGTTTCCCGTCCCCCTGAAAGATACTTAGGTATTATTTCAGAGGATGTAGAGGAAATGTTCCTCGTAGGTAATGGTGCTCATGGTGATGATCCCAAAACCTACAACGAGGCGATATCAGATATCGACTCCGAGAAATGGCTTAGAGGCAATGAAGTCAGAAATTGACTCGATGCACTCAAACCAAGTCTGGACCTTGGTAGATCCACCAGAAGGTATAGTACCTATTGGGTGTAAATGGATCTTCAAGAGAAAGATTGGTGCAGATGGGAATGTGGAGACATTCAAGGCTAGACTTAGTGGCAAAAGGTTATAGTCAACGCGAAGGCATTGACTATCAGGATACCTTTTCCCAGTAGCTATGCTAAAATCCATCCGCACATTGCTTGCTGTTGCAGCCTATTTCGATTATGAAATATGGCAAATGGACGTGAAAACGGCATTCCTTAAATGGATATCTTGAGGAAGATATCTATATGGAACAGCCGCTAGGTTTCACATCCAGTGATACTGATCACAAGGTTTGCAAGCTGCAAAGGTCCATATATGGACTTAAGCAAGCATCTCGGAGCTGGAACACTCATTTCAATGATGTGATCAAAAAGTTTGGTTTCATCAAAAATGAAGAGGAACCATGTGTTTTCAAAAAGGTCAGTGGGAGCGCTGTTGTCTTCCTCGTATTGTACGTGGATGACATCCTCCTTATTGGGAATGATATTCCCATGTTGACCATCAGTCAAAATGTGGTTGTCCAAGGAATTCTCCATGAAAGACCTAGGTGAAGCATCCTTTATTCTAGGAATTAAGGTCTATAGGGATAGACCGAATAGGATGCTAGGACTTTCACAGAAGATGTACATAGAGGAAAGTACTAAAGAGGTTTAGTATGGAAAACTCTAAGAGGGGATTAATACCCTTCAGACATGGTATTCATCTTTCCAAGAAGATGTGCCCTAGCACACCTGAGGAAATAGAACGCATGAGCAAGATCCCTTATGCTTCTGCAATAGGGAGCCTCATGTATGCCATGCTATGTACACGACCTGATATAGCCCATGCTGTGAGTGTCACAAGCAGATATCAGTCAAATCCAGGTGAAGAACACTGGACTTCTGTGAAATGTATCCTTAAGTACTTGAGAAGAACTAAGGATATGATGTTGGTCTTTGGTAATGGAGAACTCCAAGTCCAGGGATACACAGACTCGGACTTTCATGTCCGATATAGATGATCGAAAGTCGACATCTGGAAGTCTGTTTGTGTGCAATGGTGGAGCTGTCAGCTGGAAGAGTTCCAAGCAAACTGTGATAGCAGATTCCACCATGGAAGCAGAATATATCGCTGCATCAGAGGCTGCGAAGGAAGCATTCTGGTACAAGAAGTTTGCTGCAGAAATTGGAGTAATGCCATCAGATGCCATTCCTCTATACTGCGACAACAATGGCGCCATAGCCCTTGCTAAGGAGCCGAGGTCTCACCAGAAAATCCAAGCACATTGAGCGGCGATACCACCTCATCCGCGATTACCTCGAGAAGGGTTACGTCGAGGTCAAGAGAGTCAACTCCGCAGATAATGTGGCAGACCCACTTACAAAGCCGTTGGGCCAGCAGAAGATCGAAGCCCACCTTGAGAAGATGGGACTTAGACTTGTAGCCAATTGGCTTTAGGACAAGTGGGAGATTGTTAGATATATGTGCCCTAGAAGCCAGAATTGGCTGACACTTGTAATACACTTCTAGGGGCAAAATTATAATTTTGACTATAATCAATAAAATGGGTTATTTTCTATCACATATGTGTATTTAGTGTCTGTGATACATCCTTTGAGTTAATGGTAATGATAATTCATATTTTCAAGAGTTGAAAATTTAAGACATGAATAATCATTATTAACTCATAAAATGCTCCCGACCATAGGATCATCACGAGGATGGTGATTGATCCGGAAGGTTGGTGTACAATCGCTTCTCTTTAGTAGATGAGTCTTGAGTCTACGGTGTGGAGACACCGGAGCGAGAGTACAGGTACTCGTTAGAGAACGAGGGCACTGAGCGTGACCACCTCGAGTAGTCATTAGGAAGTCTACCTTCTCGTCAATGACTGACTCGATGCTGCAGTAGTGTGTCTGGTTCTTTGACCTGAGATGCATCGGCAGTTCACCTTGAGGGTGTTATAGTTTGACTACACCATTACTCGGTCTCCTAGCCATATGGAACCCTGAGGTGTATGTTGGCTATAGCATGTTCATTGTAGGAACTGGATTGCATCAAGATGGAATCTATCTACCTCGGTGGTAGAGGAGCAGCCCTATGATGATCATGAGAATCAAGTCCAGAAGCCCATGGCCATGGCAGAGTGAAATAATAGAAAGAGTTTCTATTTAGATTTTCACATTGGACTCGAATCGAATGATTACATCATATGACAGAGACTAGGGTTTGACGAGTTCACCTTAACCCTAATCTGATCGGGGCTCAAGATAGAAGAACTTAATCACACAGGTAGCTGCACCAAGAGGTTCGCATTCAGCTCTGATGGGTTGCCACCATATACTGCTAGGTGTCACTGGTGGATTTTGGGAGCAATTAGAATGATTTAGATGATCGATCATTCTAGCTGTTCGAATCAGAAGAGTTCTGATCCATCGAAAGGAGTTTCGATGATGTCGATGATAGAGATCATGACATATCCCATTACCATACAGAACTGAACCTAACTGGGTCACACAAACAAGGGTTTGAATCTGGTGATCATCAATTGAAGTGATCTAGTTCAATTGATCTGAATGAGATTCAATTAGGTTCAAGGAAATCGTGCTAGCACTCGATTGAACCTAACGTTCTTCTTTTACTATCATAAATAAGTTGTCCTGACTGAGCCAAAGGAGTTTGTGCTCAATCAGAGGCCTTCATATGGTCTGACTGGAGGTTGTCCAAGTCAGAAAAGGTTGTCTTATTTTGTAAGACATTACCTGCCATTTTTGGTCACCTGCCATTTCTTGTTCTTTGACTTTGGTCAAAAGTCTACCTTTGACTGGTCAAACGTTGACCATTGACACTTTGACTTTTGACCACATGTCATGCACCTATTGGAGAGCTGGTGGGGGCCTGTCCCCCTGCCAGAACCTGGCAAGGAGAAGGGCGCACGCCACCCTAGGGTGGCGTGAGCCCAAGTTGGAGGCGCCTAGGAGTCCTTGTTGGACAAGGACTCCATCCTCCCTTTTTGGATTCCAATTAGAGTTCTACTAAGAATCCAACTTTGACTGGTCTTAGGCGCCCTCTAAGGAGGAATCCAGGGGTCTCTATTCCCACCAATCAGATTTAGATCTGATTTCACAAAGGGTTGTGATTGGTTGGGAGGAAGAGGAGTTGGATCACAAGCTTAGTCTATAAATAAGACCCTGCGCCCAACTCAATGAAAAGTCAAATGAATTCAATAGAGATTTCCCACGCCCCAAGGCTGCCTCTCCCCTCCTTCTCCATGCCATAGTCTCTTCTCCCCTTGCTCTCCACGTCCAAAAGTGTTTTGGACTTAGGTTGGTGCGATTCAGATCAAGGAAAGGCGATCAAAAGCAAGAAGGCTGCGCTGCTGCAAAAGGACGACTGCAGATCTTCAAAAGAGTTTTGAAGATCCTCCAGATCAGATCCAGATCTAATTTTTGGAGGTGTGATAGAGAAGAAGAGGATCTCCAGATCCAACCCGAGTGGATACCGGTAGAGGCCAGGCGCTTGCGTGGCTAAGATCCAGAACCTTCCGCTGCAATCAGGATCATCTAACAGGGTAATAGGATTACCCAAATCAGGTAAATTGAATTTGATTTAATTTATCTTGTTTTATTTTATTTATTAAAATAATAAGAATCAGATCTGAAACATATCAAGATCTGATTGAGATCAATAGAAAATTTTTGAAATATATCTCTTGATCTAATCAGATCTGAACGAACCTGGACCAGAAAATCAGGATTTCCCTTCAGTTATGACTATGTGAAGTCTAGTTTAATGAGACCTAAATCAAATCTCCCTAAGAAAAGATTAAGTCTAAGGTCTTCCACCATTGTAGATGTGCGGGCTCTTTCTGGGGTTGATTGTTCTCGATTGGTTATAGTGGCTCAGTTGCACCGAGAACATGCAACCATGTCTATTAGGTATCGGATGCTATGAGCTGGAGGATGAATTGGGCTCAATATTCTGGATACGATGAGAAACTCAATTAGGAATCCAATCGACGCAAATGGTAGGTTTGGCTTAACTAAGAAGTAGATCAATATTCTGGACACGGTGAGATTCATGAATTAGAGACCAAGTTTGGGTGCACCATGATTAGAGAATCTTTGAATAAGAGTTGTTCACCCATTGGCTAATCCATCACCAATAACTGTTAGGTGAGGTGATGAGTAAGTCGGTGGGACTGCACCACCTGCTAGAAATCAGTAATCGTGGAGACTTTCGCATCTCTACAGAGGGAGTGTAGGGATCCAAGAAAATAGTAGAAGCTAATTTATTTAAAAATAAAATTTTTAAATAAATTGGTTAAGTCTTAATTACAATATCTAACTAGAAACATTGAGTCTCTACAGAAAAATGTCTACATCCAATCCACTAGTACAAATCCTAGACACCCATAGATTGACCGAACCAAATTACAAAGATTGTCTCCAAAACTTCAAAATTATTTTGGGTTCCGAGAAGTTAGCTCATATATTGGACCAAGATCCTCCCACCTTACAAGCTCATCCATCCGTTGAACAGAGAGCATCTCTGAATCAGTGGACTGATGAAGATAATAAGGCTAGATACTACATGTTGGGCTTGATGTCTGATGAGCTTCAGCACCAACATGAAGATATCAAAACTACTCACCAAATGTTGGCTCACCTACAAGAGATGTTTGGTGAATAGAGTCACGCAACCAAGTATCAAGTCACTAAATGACTGTTCAAGGCTAAGATGCGTGATGGGCAGTTAGTCTAAGATCACTGTCTGATGATGATCAAGGACTTGGAAGAGCTTAAGAAGCTCGGAGTGATGTTGGACTTGGATCTACAGAATGACATAATTCTACAATCCTTGACTAATGCATTTGGATAGTTCGTCATGAACTACCATATGCATAAACTTCAAAACTCCTTGGTCGAACTTATGAACATGCTGGTTACCACTGAGCTTTCCATGAAAGATTCTAAAGGCTCAATACTTGCTATGGAATGGACTTCTTCTAAGAGAAAGTCTTTTGAAAAGAAGAAGAAGTCTGTGAAAAGATAGAAGGTGGAAGGAGGAAAGAAGAAAAAGACAGAGCCGAAGAAGAAGGACCCTGACAAAGGAAAGTATTTCCATTGCAACAATGATGGTCACTAGAAGCGAAACTGCCCTACTTACCTGACCACCCTAAACAAGAAGGAGGCAGGTCCTTCTAGAGGTATGCTCGTTATTGGGTCTAACCTTACGATTTCTTCTCCATCCAGTTGGGTGCTTGACTCTGGTTCTAGTGCTCACTTGTGCACTTTTATGTAGGGTCTTGAGGATAGCAGGAGGTTGAGGGATGGTGAGATGATCCTACGCATCGAAAATGGAGCAAGGGTTGCAGCCGTGGTCGTGGGAACATACCCTCTTCGACTACTATCTGATTTAGACTTAGTATTAAAAGACTGTTATTATGTGCCTGCAGCAAGCAGGAATTTGATTTCTATTTCTTGCCTTGCATTAGAAGGCTATGTAATTAATTTTCTTAAGGACCATTGTAACATTCTTTATGAATGAAATAAAATTGCAAATGGTTTTCTTATTAACGGTCTTTATCAGTTACATGTTGATGTATCTATTTTTAATTTTGAGTAAAATGTGAATGCCATAAAATCAAAATGAGCTAGGGATAGTCCAAATGATAGGTATCTATGGCACCTAAGATTAGGTCATATAGCAGAAGATAGGATTAACAAATTGGAGAAAATTGGACTATTGAGTCCGTTGACTTTCGAGTCATATCCAATTTGTGAAATTCCTATCTTCAATGGCAAAATGACTAAGCTCCCTTTTGTAGGACATGGGGAAAGAGGCCACGGATCTTCTTGCCCTAGTACATACTGAATGTGTGCGGCCCATTTGATGTGTCGGCTAGAGGCAACCTTAGTCTACTTCATAACCTTTACCGATGATTTATCTAGGTATGGGTTATGTGTATCTGATGAGACACAAGTCTGAAGCCTTTGAAAAGTTCAAGGAGTTCAGACATTAAGTAGAAAAGTAAGCTGGAAAACTCATTAAGGTTCTTCGATCAGATCTAGGAGGTGAATATCTTAGTTGGGAATTCCTGGACTATCTCAAAAAAATGGCATAGTCTCTCAATGGACTCTACCAGGAACACCTCAACTCAATGGGGTTTCAGAATGGAGGAACAGGACCCTATTAGATATGGTCCGATGTATGATGAGCTTCACAGACCTTCCTAATTTGCTTTGAGGATACTGTTTGTTAACTGTAATATACTTACTGAATAGGGTTTCTTCTAAAACCGTTCCTACCACACCGTATGTGATATGGCATGGTAAAAAACCAAGTCTTTGTCATCTCAGAATTTGGGATTGTCCGGCTCATGTCAAAAGACAACAAGCGGACAAGTTAGGCTTTAGGTCCTTTAGAGCTCGATTCATAGGATATCCTAAAGAGTCATTAGGATATTATTTCTACATTCCAGAAGATCATAATGTGATTGTGAGTCGACATACCATCTTTCTTGAAAAATAGTTTATTCAAGATAGCGGCATTGGAAAGCAGATCAAGCTCGATGAGAAAGTCTCATAAGAGCAACGAGCTAAGGATCAAATGGAACCAAATCAGGTTAAGCCAATCCATACACTACCTCCTCCACTTCGTAGATTGGAAAGAATTTTCTGTCCTCCTGAAAGATACTTAGGTACTATTTTAGAGGATGTAGAAAAAATATTTCTCGTAGGTAATGGGGTTCATGGTGATCCCAAAACCTATAACGAGGCGATATCAGATATCGACTCCAAGAAATGGTTAGAGACAATGAAGTCAGAAATTGACTCGATGCACTCAAACCAAGTCTGGACCATTGTAGATCCACCAGAAGGTATAGTACCTATTGGGTGTAAGTGGATCTTTAAGAGAAAGATTGGTGCAAATGGGAATGTGGAGACATTCAAAGCTAGATTATTAGGATACCTTTTCGTCAGTAGCAATGCTAAAATTCATTCGCACATTGCTTGCTGTTGCAACCTATTTCGATTATAAAATATAGCAAATGGATGTGAAAATGGCATTCTTAAATGGATATCTTGAGGAAGATATCTATATGGAATAGCCACTAGGTTTCACATCCAGTGATGATGATCACAAGGTTTGCAAGCTGCAAAGGTCCATATATGGACTTAAGCAAGCATCTCGGAGCTGGAATACTCATTTTAATGATGTGATCAAAATGTTTGGTTTCATCAAAAATGAGGAGGAGCCATGTGTCTTCAAAAAGGTCAGTGGGAGCGCTGTTGTCTTCCTCGTATTGTACGTGGATGACATCCTCCTTATCGGAATGATATTTCCCATGTTGACCATAGTTAAAATGTGGTTATCTAAAGAATTCTCCATGAAAGACCTAGGAGAAGCATCCTTTATTCTAGGAATTAAGGTCTATAGAGATAGACCGAATAGGATGCTAGGACTTTCACAGAAGATGTACATAGAGGAAGTACTAAAGAGGTTTAGTATGGAAAACTCTAAGAGGGGTTTAGTACCCTTCAGGCATGGCATTCATCTTTCCAAGAAGATGTGCCCTAGCACACCTGAGGAAATAGAATGCATGAGCAAGATCCCTTATGCTTCAGCAATAGGGAGCCTCATGTATGCCATGTTATGTACACGACCTGATATAGCCCATGCCATGAGTGTCACGAGCAGATATCAGTCGAATCCAGGTGAAGAACACTAGACTTCTATGAAATGTATCCTTAAGTACTTGAGAAGAACTAAGGATATGTTGTTGGTCTTTGGTAATGGAGAACTCCAAGTCCAGGGATATACAGACTCAGACTTTATGTCCGATGTAGATGATCGAAAGTCGACATCTGGGAGTCTGTTTGTGTGCAATTATGGAGCTATCAATTGGAAAAGTTCCAAATAGATAGTGATGGCAGATTCCACCATGGAAGCAGAATGTATCGCAGCGTCTGAAGCTACAAAGAAAGCATTCTAGTATTAAAAGTTTGCCGTAGAGATTGGAGTGATGCCATCAGATACCATTCCTCTGTACTACGACAATAATGGTGCCATAGCCCATGCTAAGGAGCCAAGGTCTCATAAAAAATCCAAGCACATCGAGCGGTGATACCACCTCATTCCATGATTACCTCGAGAAGGGATACATTGAGGTCAAGAGAGTCGACTCCGTAGATAATGCGGTGGACCCACATACAAAGCTGTTAGGCCAATAGATGATTGAAGCCCACCTTGAGAAGATGGGACTTACATTTGTAGCCAATTGGCTTTAGGTCAAGTGGAAGTTTGTTAGATATGTGTGCCCTAGAAATCAGAATTGGCTGACACTTGTAATACACTTCTAGGGGCAAAATTATAATTTTTACTATAAATAATAAAATGGGTTATTTTCTATCACATAAGTATATTTAGTATCTATGATACATCTTTTGAGTTAATGGTAATGATAATTCTTATTTTCAAGAGTTGAAAATTTAAGACAAGAATTTTCATTATTCACTCATAAAATGCTTCTGACTGTAGGATCATCATGAGGATGGTGATTGATCCGAAAGAATAGTGTACAATCGCTTTTTTGTAGTAGATGAGTCTTGAGTCTACGGTGTGGAGATACCAGAATGAGAGTACAGGTACTTGTTAGAGAATGAGGGCACTGAGCGTGACCACCTCGAGTAGTCATAAGGAAGTCTATCTTCTCGTCGATGACTGACTCGATGCTGCAGTGGTGTGTCTGGTTCTTTGACCTGAGGTGCATCGATAGTTCACCTTGAGGGTGTTATAGTTTGACTACACCATGACTCGATCTCCTAGCCATTCGGAATTCTGAGGTGTATGTTGGCTATAGCATGTTCATTGTAGGAATTGGATTGCACCAAGATGGAATCTATCTACCTCGGTGGATGAGGAGCAGCCCTATGATGATCATGAGAATCAAGTCCATAAGCCCATGGCCATGGCAGAGAGTGAAATAATAGAAAGAGTTTCTATTAAGATTTTCACATCGGACTTGAATCAAATGATTAAATCATATGATAGAAATTAGGGTTTGACGAGTTCACCTTAACCCTAATCTGATCGGGGCTCAAGATAGAAGAACTTAATCACATAAGTAGCTTGCACCGAGAGGTTCATTTTTAGTTTTGATGGGTTGCCACCATATGCTGCTAGGTGTCACTGGTGAATTTTGGAAGCAATTAGAATGATTTAGATGATCGATCATTCTAAGTTGTCTGAATCAGAAGAGTTCTGATCCATCGAAAGGAGTTTCGATGATGTCGATGATGGAGATCATGACATATCCCATTACCATACAGAACTTGAACCTAACTGGGTCACACAAATAAGGGTTTGGATCTGGATATCATCAATTGGACTAACCCAGTTCAATTGATTTGAATAAGATTCAATTAGGTTCAAGAAAATCGTGCTAGCACATGATTGAGCCTAACATTCTCCTTTTTCTATCATAAAAGTTATCTCGATTGAGCCAAATGAGTTTGTGCTCACTCAGGTACCTTTACCTGGTCTGACTAGAGCTTGTCCAAGTTAGAAAAGGGTTGTCTTAATTTATGAGATAAATTTGAGATAATACCTGCCATTTTCCATCACCTGCTAATTCTTGTACTTTGACTTGGTCAAATATTGACCTTTGACCCTTGGACATCTGCCCATGTGTCATGCACTTATTGAAGAGCAGATAGGGGCTTGTCCACTCTCTGAAAATTGAAAAGAAGGGGGCTCATGGCTAGGATGGCATGCGCCCATGGATAGGGACGCTAGAGTCCCATACGGATGGGACTCTAGGTTGCTTCTTGATTTCTACATAGGTGGCCCTTGGGTATCTACTTTGACCAGTCTTAGGTGCCATCTAATAATGAAACTATGGATATCTCATTTGATTGGATCAGGTGATGTCATCCCATCAATCAGATTTAGATTTGATTGCATGAAGCAACGTGATTGACCGGGGTGATGCAGCATTGCATGGTGCAGCAGAGTCTATAAAAAGACCCTGTCTGCACCCACTTTTGAGAACTCTACTTCTAAGCTATGCCCCAAGGCTGCCCCTCTCCTTTCTCCATGCCTCCATCTGGCCCTCTTCCTCCTCTCCATGCCCAAGGAAGTTGGGCCTTCAGATTAGTGCGAGTCAGGCAAGAAAAGGCTGATGAAAAAGGAAGAAGGCAGTACTGCTGCAGAGACGATGGGTGATCTTCAGAAGAAGTATTGAAGATTCTCCAAATCAGATTCAGATCTAATTTTTGGAGAAAAAAAGAGAAGGAAAAGATCTCCAAATTTAGCTCGAGTGGATACCAGTAGAGGCCAGGCGCTTGCGTGGCTAGATCCAAAACCTCAGGCCTTTGGCAGGATCATCAACGGATAATCAGATTACCCAAAATCTAGGTAAAATTAATTCAAAATTAATTTAGTCTTATTTTTTTATTCATTAGATCATAAAATTAGATCTAAAAAGTATTAGATCTGATTAGGATCTAAGAGATGATTTTTGAAATATGCCTCTCGATCCAATCAGATCTGAATGAACCTGACTCCGAAAAATCAGGATTTTCTTTCAACTAGTATCAGAGTCAGATTCTTATAATTTTTTTTTTAGATCTGATTTAATATGATTAATTAGTGATTTTAGATATCACATGAGATATGATTAGATCTATAATTAAAAAAATAAAAAATTAAAATTAATTAATCTAGATCTAATATGTATGAGATACATAACTAGACTAGGTATAGAATTGTTCTATGTGTAGTGTAGCATAATCATATTTTTTATTTGATTACATATAATTTTTAGATCTATTTATTCTCTATTTTTTGATATTATAAATATTATAATCAGATCTAAAAATAAAAAATAAATTAAATTTAATTTGTTCATATGAGATATGATAGTTGCATGTTTAGACAAGTTGTAGAATAGTTCTGCAAATAGGTCTAGATTAAATTTTATTTGATAAGATTAAATTTAAATTTAATTTTCTAGATGATTATGAGATAATTTAGATATGAAAAACATATATGTATGATATATGTGATATATACAAAACATGTTTTAATTACATCTATTTTTTTATATGAGATATATGCTTAGATCTAATTAGTTTTTGTAGATTAGTTGTTTTTCTGATTAAAGCATTCCCCTTGGCCATCCGATCATAAAAACAAAGTAGGGCTTAAAAACCCTCTCCACCCATTCGATGGGGTGTTCTTATGATGTGTAGGGGTACTGCGCGTTCGTACTTAATCAGAAATTGAAAACTTACTTTCTACAAAACCCTAGATCCTGAAACCCTGGGATCTTATTTACATATTTTGTTTAAGAACCCTAACTTAATTAAGAATTATATTTATGAAATATCAATTAGGTCTAAAATTGAGAATTTTAGATCGAAGACATATTCATAAATCTGGGTTTGGACTTGGGTAGCTTAATTAGGTCCAGCGGTTGATCAAACCGAATCAAGAGTTGGTTAGATGGGATCAACAATGCTTAAATTGACCAGCCTAATAGGATTAAGTCTGAGTCAAGATTGAGTCACATGCGTGATCGATCAAGCTAGGACCTAATTAGGCTCAATGGTTAGAGTCTAGATTGTAGGCTAACCTGATTGGTTCTGTCTCAATAATTTAGTGTCTAAGGTAAGTTTGGTAGATATGACCGATTGGTTTTTAATTGGAAGCCACTCGACTCGAATGCGTTCTTGTCGAGTTAATGGCATATCCCTTCCACTGGTCTCACTTACCTGGCCATGTTTGTTGACTCAATTCTGATCTGAGGTGGTCAATAATCCGAGCTAACCCATGCCACTAGGTTAATCATATTGGTTATGACTATGTCAAGTCTAGTTTAATGAGACCTAAATCAAATCTTCGTAAGAAAAGATTAAGCCTAAGGTCTTCCACCATTGTAGATGTACGGGCCCTTTTTAGGGTTGATTGTTCTTGGTTGGTTATAGTGGCTTAGTTGCATCGGAAAGATGCAACCATGTCTATTAGGCATCGGATGCTATGGGCTAGAGGATGAATTGGGCTTAATATTTTGGATACGGTGAGAGACTCAATTAGGAATCCAATCTGTACAAATGGTGGGTCTGGCTTAACTAAGGAGTGGATCAATATTCTGGACACAGTGAGATTCATGAATTAGAGACCAAGTTTAGGTGCACAATGATTAGAGAATCATTGAACAAGAGTTGTTCACCCATTGGCTAACCCACCACCAATAACTGTTAGGTGAGGTGATGAGTAAGTCGGTGGGACCGCCCCACCCACTAGAAATTAGTAATCATGGAGATTTTTGCATCTCTACAGAGGGAGTGTAGGGATCTAAAAAAATAGTGGAAGCTAATTTATTTAAAAATAAAATCTCTAAACAAATTGGTTAAGTCTTTATTACAATATCTAACGAGAAACATTGACTCTCTATAGGAAAATGTCTACATCCAATCCACTAGCATGAATCTTGAACACCCATAGATTGACCGAACCAAATTATAAGGATTGGCTCTGAAACTTCAAAATCATTTTGGATTTCGAGAAGTTAACTCATGTATTGGACTAGGATCCTCCAACCTTACCAGCTCGTCCATCCGCTGAACAGAGAGCATCTCTGGATAAGTGGACTGATGAAGATAATAAGGCTAGATACTACATGTTGGGCTCGATGTCTGATGAGCTTCCGTGCCAACATGAAGATATCAGAACTGCTCGCCAAATATTGGCTCACCTACAAGAGATGTTTGGTGAATAGAGTCGCACAGCCAAGTATCAAGTCACTAAACAACTGTTCAAGGCTAAGATGCATGATGGGCAGTCAGTCCAAGATCATTGTCTGATGATGATCAAGGACTTGGAAGAACTTAAGAAGCTTGGAGTGAGGTTGGACTTGGATCTGTAGAGTAACATAATTCTGTAATTCTTGGTTGATGCATTTGGATAGTTCATCATGAACTACCATATGCATAAACTTCAAAACTCCTTGGCTAAACTTATGAACATGCAGGTTACCATTGAACTTTTCATGAAAGGTTCTAAATGCTCAATACTTGCTATGGAATGGACTTCTTCCAAGAGGAAGTCTTTTGGAAGGAAGAAGAAGTCTGTGAAAAGGCAGAAGATGGAAGGAGGAAAGAAGAAAAAGACAGAGCCGAAGAAGAAGGCCGCTGACAAGGAAAAGTATTTTCATTGCAATAATGATGGTCACTGAAAGCAGAACTACCCTACTTACCTGGCCATCCTAAAGAAGAAGGAGGTAGGTCCTTCTGGAGGTATGCTCGTTATTGAGTCTAACCTTACGATTTCTTCTACATCCGGTTGGGTGCTTGACTCTATTTCTAGTGCTCACTTATGCACTTCTATGTAGGGTCTTGAGGATAGCAGGAGGTTGAGGGATGGTGAGATGATCCTACACATCGAAAATAGAGCAAGGGTTGCTGCCATAGCCATGGAAACATATCCTCTTCAACTACCATCTGGTTTAGACTTAGTATTAAAAGACTGTTATTATATGCCTGCAGGAAGCAGAAATTTGATTTCTGTTTCTTGCCTTGCATTAGATGGCTATGTAATTAGTTTTCTTAAGGACCATTGTAACATTCCTTATGAAAGAAATAAAATTGCAAATGATTTCCTTATTAACGGTCTTTATCAGTTACATGTTGATGTATCTATTTTTAATTTTGAGCAAAATGTGAATGCCATAAAATCAAAATGAGCTAGGGATAGTCCAAACGATAGGTATCTATGGCACCTAAGATTAGGTCATATAGCAGAAGATAGGGTTAACAAATTGGAGAAAATCAAGCTGTTGAGTCCGTTGACTTCTGAGTCATATCCAATTTGTGAATCCTGTCTTAATGGCAAAATGACTAAGCTACCTTTTGTAGGACATGGTGAAAGGGCCATGAATCTTCTTGCCCTAGTACATACTGATGTGTGCGGCCTATTTGATGTGTCGGCTAGAGGCAACCTAGTCTACTTCATAACCTTTATCGATGATTTATCTAGGTTTGGGTATGTGTATCTTATGAGACACAAGTCTGAAGCCTTTGAAAAGTTTAAGGAGTTCAGACATGTGTAGAAAAGCAAACTGAAAAATTCATTAAGGTTCTTCGATCTGATCGAGGAGGTGAATACCTTAGTCAGAAATTTCTAGACTATCTCAAGAAAAATGGCATAATCTCTCAATGGACTCCACCAGAAATACCTTAACTCAATGGAGTTTCGGAATGGAGGAACAGGATCCTATTAGATATGGTCCGATCCATGATGAGCTTCACAAACCTTCTTAATTTTTTTTGGGGATATTGTTTGTTAACTGTAATATAATTACTGAATAGGATTCCTTCTAAAATTATTCCTCCCACACCGTATGAGATATGGCATGGTAAGAAATCAAGTTCGAGTCATCTCAGAATTTGGGATTGTCCGACTCATGTCAAAAGACAACAAGCGGACAAGTTAGACTTTAGGTCCTTTAGAGCTCAATTCATAGGGTATCCTAAAGAGTTATTAGGATATTATTTCTATATTCCAGAAGATCACAATGTGATTGTGAGTCGACATGCTATCTTTTTTGAAAAATAGTTTATTCAAGATAGCGGCAATGAAAAGCAGATCAAGCTCGATGACAAAGTCTCATAAAAGCAATGAGCTAAGGACCAAATGAAACTAAATCAGGTTAAGCCAATCCATACACTACCTCCTCCACCTCATAGATCAGAAAGTATTTTTCATCCTCCTGAAAGGTACTTAGGTACTATTTCAGAGGATGTAGAGAAAATGTTCCTCATAGGTAATGGGGTTCATGGTGATCCCAAAATCTATAACAAGGTGATATTAGATATCGACTCCGAGAAATGGTTAGAGGCAATGAAGTCAAAAAGTAACTCGATGCCCTCAAACCAAGTCTAGACCTTGGTAGATCCACCAGAAGGTATAGTACCTATTGGGTGTAAATGGATCTTCAAGAGAAAGATTGGTGTAGATGGGAATGGGAGGAGACATTCAAAGCTAGATTAGTGGCAAAAGGTTATAATCAATGCGAAGGCATTGACTATCAGGATATCATTTCGCTAGTAGCTATGCTAAAATTCATTCGCATATTGCTTGCTATTGCAGTGAATTTTGATTATAAAAAATGGCAAAAGGATGTGAAAACGACGTTCTTGAATGGATATCTTGAGGAAGATATATATATGGAACAGCCGCTGGGTTTCACATCTAGTGATGATGATCACAAGGTTTGCAAGCTGCAAAGGTTCATACATGAACTTAAGCAAGCATCTCGAAGCTGGAATACTCATTTTAATGATGTGATCAAAATATTTGGTTTCATAAAAAATGAGGAGAAGCCATGTGTCTTCAAAAAGGTTGGTGAGAGCGCTGTTGTCTTCCTCGTATTGTACGTGGATGACATGCTCCTTATCGGAATGATATTCCTATGTTGACCATAGTTAAAATATGGTTATCTAAAGAATTCTCCATGAAAGACCTAGGAGAAGCATCCTTTATTCTAGAAATTAAGGTCTACAGAGATAGACTGAATAGAATGCTAGGACTTTCACAGAAGATGTACATAGAGGAAGTACTAAAGAGGTTTAGTATGGAAAACTCTAAGAGGAGTTTAGTACCCTTTAGGCATGGCATTCATCTTTCCAAGAAGATGTGCCCTAGCACACCTAAGAAAATAGAATGCATGAGCAAAATCCCTTATGCTTCAGCAATAGGGAGCCTCATGTATGCCATGTTATGTATGCGACCTGATATAGCCCATGCCTTGAGTATCACGAGAAGATATCAGTTGAATCCAGATGAAGAACACTAGACTTTTGTGAAATGTATCCTTAAGTACTTGAGAAGAACTAATGATATATTGTTGATCTTTAGTAATGGAGAACTCCAAGTCCAAAGGTATACAGACTTGGACTTTATGTCCGATCTAGATGATCGAAAGTTGACATCTGGGAGTCTGTTTGTGTGCAATGGTGGAGCTATCAGTTGGAAAAGTTCCAAACAGATAGTGATAGCAGATTCCACCATGAAAGTAGAATATATCGCTGCATCAGAAGCTGCGAAGGAAGCATTCTAGTAGAAGAAGTTTACCGTAGAGATCAGAGTGATGCCATCAGATGCCATTCCTCTGTACTGCGATAATAATGGTGCCATAGCCTTTGCTAAGGAGCCGAGGTCTCACCAGAAATCCAAGCATATCGAGCGGCGATACCACCTCATCCGTGATTACCTCGAGAAGGGTTACGTCGAGGTCAAGAGAGTTGACTCCATAGATAATGCGGTGGACCCACTTACAAAGTTGTTGGGCTACCAGAAGATTGAAGCCCACCTTTAGTAGATGGGACTTAGATTTGTAGCCAATTGGCTTTAGGTAAAGTTGGAGTTTGTTAGATATGTGTGCCCTAGAATCCAAAATTAGCTGACACTTGTAATACACTTCTAGGGGCAAAATTATAATTTTAACTATAAATAATAAAATCAGTTATTTTCTATCACATAAGTACATTTAGTATCTGTGATACATCCTTTGAGTTAATGATAATGATAATTCTTATTTTCAAGAGTTGAAAATATAAGACAAGAATTTTCATTATTAACTCATAAAATGCTCTTGACCGTAGGATCATCATGAGGATGGTGATTGATCTGAAAGGATAGTGTACAATTACTTCTTTGTAGTAGATGAGTCTTGAGTCTACGGTGTGGAGACACCAGAGTAAGAGTATAGGTACTTGTTAGAGAACGAGGGCACTGAGCGTGACCACCTCGAGTAGTCATAAGGAAGTCTACCTTCTCGTCAATGACTGACTCGATGCTGTAGTGGTGTGTCTGGTTCTTTGACCTGAGGTGCATCGGTAGTTCACCATGAAGGTGTTATAGTTTGACTACACCATGACTCGGTCTCCTAGTCATTCGAAACCTTGAGGTATATGTTGGCTATAGCATGTTCATTGTAGGAATTGGATTACACCAAGATGGAAACTATCTACCTCGGTGGATGAGGAGCAGCCCTATGATGATCATGAGAATCAAGTTCATAAGCCCATGGCCATGGCAGAGAGTGAAATAATAGAAAGAGTTTCTATTAAGATTTTCACATTGGACTTGAATCAAATGATTAAATCATATGATAGAAATTAGGGTTTGACGAGTTCACCTTAATCCTAATCTGATCGGGGCTCAAGATAGAAGAACTTAATCACACAAGTAGCTACATCGAGAGGTTCATTTTTAGTTTTGATGGATTGCCACCATATGCTACTAGGTGTCACTGGTGGATTTTGGTAGTAATTAGAATGATTTAGATGATCGATCATTCTTAGTTGTCTGAATTAGAAGAGTTCTGATCCATCGAAAGGAGTTTCGATGATGTCGATGATGGAGATCATGACATATCCCATTACCATACAAAATTGAATCTAACTAGATCACACAAACAAGGGTTTGGATCTGGATATTATCAATTAGACTAACCCAGTTTAATTGATTTGAATAAGATTCAATTAGGTTCAAGAAAATCGTGCTAGTACACTATTGAGCCTAACATTCTTCTTTTTCTATCGTAAAAGTTGTCTCGACTGAGCCAAATTAGTTTGTGCTCACTCAGATACTTTTACCTAGTCTGACTGGAGCTTGTCCAGGTTAGAAAAGGGTTGTCTTAATTTATGAGATAAATTTGAGACAACACCTGCCATTTTTCATCACCTGCTAATTCTTATAGTTTGACTTGGTCAAACATTGATCTTTGACCATTGGACATCTGTCCATGTGTTATAAACTTATTGGAGAGCAGATAGAGGCATGTCTCCTCTCTAAAAATTGGAAAGAAGGGGCCACAAGCCTAGGATGGCATGCGCCCATGGATAGGTGTTAGATATATGTGCCCTAGAAGCCAGAATTGGCTGACACTTGTAATACACTTCTAGGGGCAAAATTGTAATTTTGACTATAGTCAATAAAATGGATTATTTTCTATCACATATGTGTATTTAGTGTCTGTGATACATCCTTTGAGTTAATGGTAATGATAATTCATATTTTCAAAAGTTGAAAATTCAAGACATGAATAATCATTATTAACTTACAAAATGCTTCCGACCATAGGATCATCACGATGATGATGATTGATCTGGAAGGTTGGTGTACAATCACTTCTCTTTAGTAGATGAGTCTTGAGTCTATGGTGTGGAGACACTAGAGCGAAGGTATGGGTACTAGTTAGAGAATGAGGGCATTGAGCGTGACCACCTCGAGTAGTCATTAGGAAGTCAACCTTCTCGTCAATGACTGACTCGATGCTGCAGTGGCGTGTCTGGTTCTTTGATCTGAGGTGCATCGGTAGTTCACCTTGAGGGAGGTTATAGTTTGACTACACTATAACTTGGTCTCCTAGCCATTTGGAATCCTGAGGTGTATGTTGGCTATAGCATGTTCATTGTAGGAACTAGATTGCATCAAGATGGAATCTATCTACCAAGGTGGTAGAGGAGCAACCCTATGATGATCATAAGAATCAAGTACAGAAGCCCATGGCCATGGCAGAGTGAAATAATAGAAAGAGTTTCTATTTAGGTTTTCACATCGGACTTGAATCGAATGATTACATCATATGACAGCAACTAGGGTTTGATGAGTTCACCTTAACCCTAATCTGATCGGGACTCAAGATAGAAGAACTTAATCACATAGGTAGCTACAGCAAGAGGTTCACATTTAGCTCTGATGGGTTGCCACCATATACTACTAGATGTTACTGGTGGATTTTGGGAGAAATTAGAATGATTTAGATGATCGATCATTCTAGCTGTTTGAATCAAAAGAGTTCTAATCCATCAAAAAGAGTTTCGATGATGTCGATGATAGAGATCATGGCATATCTATTACCAAACAAAACTGAACCTAACTGGGTCACACAAATAAGAATTTTAATCTGATGATCATCAATTGAAGTGATCTAGTTCAATTGATCTGAATGAGATTCAATTAGGTTCAAGAAAACCATGCTACCACTCGATTAAACCTAACATTTTTCTTTTACTATCATAAAAAAATTCTCCTGATTGAGCCAAAGGAGTTTATGCTCGATCAAAGGCCTTCACTTGGTCTGACTGAAGCCTGTCCAGGTCAGAAATGGGTTACCTTATTTTATAAGACAATACCTACCATTTTTGGTCACATGCCATTTCTCATCCTATGACTTTGGTTAAAAGTTGACCTTTGATTGGTCAAATATTGACCATTAACACTTTGACTTTTGTCCACATATCATGCACCTATTGGAGAGCTGGTGGGGCTTGTCCCCCTACTAGAAACTGGTAAGGAGGAGGGCGAATGCCAAGGGTGGCATGCGCCTAAGCTTGAGGCGCTTGGGAGTCCCTGTTGGATAGGAACTCCATCTCCTTATTGAATTCTGATTAGACTTCTCCTAAGAGCCAACTTTGACTGGTTTTATGCACCATCTAAGGATGAATCCAAGGGACTCTATTTTCATCAATCAGATTTAGATCTGATTTCACAAAGGATTGTGATTGGTTGGGATGAAGAGAAGTTGGATCACGCATAGTCTATAAATAAGACCCTGTGCCCAACTCAAAGAGAAGAATAATTCTCTATGCCCCAAGGCTGCCTCTCTCTTCCTCCTCCATGCCAAGTTCATCTTCTCTCTCTCCTCTCCATGCCCAAAGAAGTTTGGGATCTCAGTTGGTGCAATCTAGGGGAGAGAAAGGCGACAGAAAGCTAGAAGGCTGCACTGCTGCAAAGGACAACTGCTGATCTTCGAAAAGCTATTTTGAAGATCCTCCAAATTAGATTCAGATCTAATTTTTGGAGACATGATAGAGAAGAAGAGGATCTCTAGATCCAGCTTGAGTGGATACCAATAGAGGCCAGGCACTTGCATGGCTAGATCCAGAACCTTCCACTGCTTACAGGATCATCAATGGGTAATAGGATTACCCTACATCAAGATAAATTAAATCTTATTTAATTTATCTATATTTTATTTTAATTATTAAAATAATAAAAATTATATCTAAAACATCTTAGATCTAATTTGGATCAAAGAGAAAAGTTTTTGAAATATATCTTTTGATCCAATCAGATCTGAACAAACCTGGTCTGGAAAATCAGGATTTCCCTTCAACTGGTACCAGAGCCAGGTTCTAAAGTATTTAGATCTAATTTTAAATTTATTTTAATCATAAAATAAGTGATTTTAGATGTCACATGAGATATGATCAGATCTAAAATCAAAAAAATTAAAATTAAATAATTTGGATCTAAGATTAGAAAATATGCATGACTAATTCTAAAATAGAATAGTTCTATAGAATAGTCTTACATGTTTATAATTTAATTTGATTAAATCATATTTTAGATCTATTTATTTACTATTTTTTGATATTATAATTATTATAATAAAATCTAAAAAATAGTAAATAAAAATTATTTAATTTTAACATCATTTGAGATATGATTGATGCATGTCTAGACTAGTTGTAGAATAGTTCTACATAGTTGTCTAGATTAGAGTTTATTTTGATAAGATTAATTTAAATCTAAGTTTTTAGATTATTATGAGATAATTTAGATCGGAAAATATGTATGATTCGATACATGAGATATATGCAAAATATGCCATGATTAGATCTAATTTGTATATGAGATATATGATATAGATCTAAAACTATTTTGTAGTATTACATGTTCCTGATTAAGGCGTTCCTCTTAGCCATCCAGTCATAAGAATGAAGAAGGATTTAAAAGCCCTCTATTTTCATTCGATGGAGTACTTCTCATAATGGCATGTAGGGGTGCTGTGTGTTCGTATCCTTAATCAAAAAATCTAAACTTACTTTTCTGTAAAATCCTAGATCCTGAAATCCTAGAATTTTTGTGCATATGTTTTATTTATGAACCCTAAACTTAATTAAGAATTAAGATTATGAAATATTAATTAGGTCTAAAATTGAGAATTTCAGATCTAAGACATATTCATAATACTGGGTTCCGGCTTGGGTAGCTCAATTAGGTCTAAGCGGTTGATCAAACCGAATCAAGAGTTGGTTAGATGGGATCAACAATGCTTAAATTGACCAGCCTAATAGGATTAAGTCTGGGTCAAGATCGAGTCATAATCAAGCAAGACCTAATTAGGCTCAGAGGTTAGAGTCTGGATTGTAGGCTAACCCAATTGGTTCTGGCTCAACAATTTGGTGTCTAAGGTAAGTTTGGCAGATACGACCGACTGGTTTTTAATTGGAAGCTACTCGACCTGAATGCATTCTTGTACGAGTTAATAGCATATCCCTTCCATCGGTCTCACTTACCTGGCCATATCTGTTGACTCAGTTCTGATTTGAGGTGGTCAATAATCTGAGCTAACCCATGCCACTAGGTTAGTCATAATTGTTATGACTATGACAAGTCTAGTTTAATGAGATCTGAATCAATTCTCCCTAAGAAAAGATTAAGTCTGAGGTCTTCCACCATTGTAGATGTGCGGGCCCTTTCCGAAGTTGATTATTCTCGACTGGATACAGTGGCTCAGTTGCACCGGAAGATGCAACCATGTCTATTAGGCATTGGATGCTATGGGCTGGAGGATGAGTTGGGCTTAATATTTCGGATACGGTGAGAGACTCAATTAGGAATTCAGTCTGTGCAAATGGTGGGTCTGACTTAACTAAGGAGTGGATCAATATTCTGGATATGGTGAGATTCATGAATTAGAGATCAAGTTTGGGTGCACCATGATTAGAGAATCATTGAACAAGAGTTGTTCACTCATTGGCTAACCCATCACCAATAACTGTTAGGTGAGGTGATGAGTCAGTTGGTGAGACCGCACCACCCACTAAAAATCATTAATCGTGAAGATTTTTGCATCTTTACAGAGGGAGTGTAGGGATCCAAAAAAATAGTGGAAGCTAATTTATTTAAAAATAAAATTCCTAAATAAATTGGTCAAGTCATAATTACAGTATCTAACTAGAATCTTTGACTCTCTACAGGAAAATATCTGCATCCAATCCATTAGCACGTATCCTGGATACACATAGACTGATCAGATCCAATTA
The DNA here is from genome assembly GCA_006176705.1 of Cocos nucifera. Lineage (NCBI taxonomy): Eukaryota > Viridiplantae > Streptophyta > Magnoliopsida > Arecales > Arecaceae > Cocos > Cocos nucifera. The sequence goes on along the minus strand of QRFJ01005355.1, from coordinate 1,137 downwards.
TAAAGATTGACTCATGAACCACAAAATTATTTTGGATTCCAAGAAGTTAACTCATGTATTGGACCAGAACCCTCCCACCTTATCAACTCGTCCATCCGCTGAACAGAGAGCATCTCTGAAAAAATGGATAGACGAAGATAATAAGGCCAGATATTTTATGCTGGGCTCGATGCCTGATGAGCTCCAGTATCAACATGAAGATATTAGGACTGCTCGTCAAATGTTGGCTCACCTGCAAGAGATGTTTGGTGAACAGAGTCATGCAGCCAAGTATTTAGTCACGAAATGACTTTTTAAGGCTAAGATGCATGATGGGCAGTCAGTCCAAGATCACTGTCTGATGATGATCAAGGACTTGGAAGAGCTTGAGAAGCTCGGTGTGAAATTAGACTTGGATCTATAGAATGATGTTATTTTACAATCCTTGACTGATGCATATGGGCAATTCATCATGAATTACCACATGCATAAATTTCAAAATCTCTTGGCCGAATTAATGAACATGTTGGTCACTGCTGAGCTTTCTATGAAAGATTCTAAAGGCTCAGTTCTTGCTATGGAATGCACTTCTTCCAAAAAAAAGTCTTCTGAAAGGAAAAAGAAATCTGTGAAAAAGCAGAAGGTGGAAAGAGGAAAGAAAAAGAAGACAGAGCCGAAGAAGAAGGCCGCTGTCAAAGGAAAGTATTTCCTTGAACAGCGACGGCCACTGAAGCGAAACTGCCCTATTACCGGCCACCTGAAAGAACAAGAGAGGTACTTCAGGTTGCTCGTTTTTGGTCTAACCTTATGGTTTTTCTACATCCAGTTGGGTGCTTGACTCTGTTCTAGTGCTCATCTTGCACTTCTAGCAGGGTCTTGAGGATAGCCGGAGGCTGAGGGATGGAGACATGATCCTACGCTAAAATGGAGCAAGGATTGCTGCAGTGCGTGGACATACCCTTCGATTTACTCTATTTAGACTTAGTTTTGAAAGACTATTTTATGTGCCTGCAGCTAGCAGAATTTGATTTTTTTTCATCTTAGCACTAGAAGGCTATGTGATTACCTTCTTTAAGGACCATTGTAACATTCTTTATGAAAGAAATAAAATCAAATGGTTTTCTTATTAACGTCTTTATCACTCATATTGATGTATCT